>PVIJ01011997.1:9322-52029 GCA_004024925.1 Scalopus aquaticus
TATATATATATATATATATATATATATATATATATATATATATATATATATATATGTATATATATGTGCAGTATTACTCAAGTCTTGGGGAGGCTATGTGATCATATGCTACAACATGGATGAACCTTGAAGACATTATGCTAAGTGCAATAGGTCAGTCAGAAAAGCCAGATACTGTAAGATTTCCTCTAGTTGAGGTATAGGTAGCCAAATGTCATAGAAACAGAAAAGTAGAATGGTGGTTTCTAGTGGCTGTGGAGGAAGGATGGGTAATTAGTGTTTAAGGGGTACAGAGTTTAACTACAAGATGAAAAGAGTTCTGGATATGGATAGCGGGCACAACATTAGGAATGGAATGGTACACTGAATTGTACACTAAAAAATGATGAAGAGGGTACATTTTATGTTCTATTTTTATCACAATAAAAAAGGAAAGAAAAACAGATGGGACTGATATATTTCCAGAAAGTATTCTCTTGCTTGTGTTTCCTCCTCCAATTTGAGGTGGGGCAGTCTCTCTTTTGTGGAAAAGCCCTTACAGTGGTGAATAATCTCGCATATTGCACATAGGGAGGTTTAGGTACAGAAGGGTCCATTTTGTGCCATGAAAATCATGGTCAGGAAAATCATTTCACTGGGCTGGTGGCTTCTTAAGGATGCTGGAGAGGAATGATGAATTGCTTATAAATACTTGGCCTTTTTATGATTGAGATAGAAAATTCTCTGAGAGGCAATGGTTTAGAGTGTTTATAACTCATTTTGAAATCTTTCCATTTTCTGGGTCAATTCCCTCTTCAGACAGGCCAGTCCTGGTAAGGCTGGAATAATGGGAGCATGTGGGTAAGAGATAGGTCTACGTGCCTAAGGATTTCATGTCAGTGATCCAGATAACTTCATTTGTGCTCCTGTGCACCAAGGCAATGCAGATACTAATGCAAGTGTGCGCTTGAGGTACAAAGAGCAAGGTGGAAGTAGACGATTTCAGTGAATTCTCAGCAATCAATATTTTTACAGTTCCTTTCTACACATATACAACTGAGGGGTCTGCTGTTGGACCAGTGGCCTCTATCATTGCTGATTTGAAAGATTTGTGTAAGACAACAACAAAGATTAAGATACCTAAGCTATATCTTAGGTAGGGCTTTGATTTTTCAGAGTAACATTACTAAGAAATTGATGTCCCGAGTTTGGTCAATATCAGCAATATATGTGAACACTTATGCACTGCCCCTCCCTATAAAAACTGCTGAGCTGGGTCTGGGAAACCAGTTTCTTTCAAATCACTCAGTGTTAGAAAAGTCTTTCTCAGTATCAAGTAGGTCTCTGTCAAGTTAGCAGGATGCTCCAAGTACCCCAGGACTATCTCTATTCTGGACAGTGCCATCTTGGAGTAATAGATCACTGGTGTCCTAGGCTTGGGTGATGCATTGCTCTGATGTGTCAGAACAACAGCTGGCTCAGTTTCTCTATCCTGGGAGCCCAGCAACAGCTGACTGCTATGATGGATTACATGTGTGGTGCAGCCTATCGCTGTAATACATCAAGACACAGCACTGATTTGAAGGTGAATTAGTCAAAAGATGGAGCTCCTGTAAGCTCCAGCCCCAAGAAAAGGAATCTTGTTTAATTATAGAATGAAGGACAAAGTAGCTGGCATTAAGTTTAGTGATTGTGAAATGCTAGGCTATTTCTAAGAGACAATTCCCATTAAGTGAGCAGCAATACTAAGATGAGTTTAGATCATTGCTCTGCATTCTTGAGGTGTGATTCACATTCTCCATCACCACCCCGCCCCCACCAGAGCAGCTGGAGCACAGTTGTGACATACTTTTTCCATGTGTCTTTGTAGACTTTTTAAATCCAGCCTCACTGCAAACAACCAGATTTCCGCTGTCCTAAGTTCAAGTATTCATTCTATCTCTTTCTCTTCCCTTACCTCCCTTTGCTCTAAATCTTCACAGATCAGAATGAAACTATAAAATGATGGAGTCTCTAGCACTCTGCCTATGAGAAGAGGTGGAGCCTTTGAACAATCATTCACTCAGGTATTCATTTGACAGGTACTGCTTGAGCATAGAACTTGCTAAGATGTTTCAGTTGTAAATAACAACAACAACAACAACAAAAATAATAAACTACAATGATTAAAAAGTGAAGACATTTATTAGGTGACAATGAAACGGCAGAAAGAGGCAGTTCTGGGGGAGTGACTCAGTGAGCGTCAGAGAGGCAGGTTCCTTCTATCTTTATGTTATGCCCTCTGCCCTTGTTTTTATTTTTTATTTTTTTTAAAGATTTTTTTATTTATGCATACAAGAGCTGGGGTGTAGGCCAGATGTGGGAGTGGGGTGGGAGGATTCACCAGAGACAGAGTGGGGAGCAGAACAGGCAGATCGACTGAAGTACACTGCTGAGGGGAGCAGCGGGGGAGGCAGGAGAGGTCTGCTGTGCCATGTGGGAATCTCCCTGGCCGGGGATCCAATACCTGCTGCAGTGGCTGCTGATAGCTTCAAAGGCTGAGACTTAACTTCTTGCGCCACCAGGGAGGCCCTGCCCTTGTCTTTAGGCCTCACCTTCATCGTGACTGCAGTTCCAACCATCACAGAACAGTATTATTAGAGTAAGAGACAAAAGAAGAGACCTTCTCTCACAGTCTTAAGAGTGAGGAAAGCATTTTCTACCCAAGCATCTCTGGTCAGAATTGTGTGCTTTTAGCATGTCTAAACCATCAACAGGAAGCCTCCCTGGTGGTGTAGGGGTTAAAGACTCAGCACTGTCAAGTTATCGATAGCCACTGTGGCCTGAGTTCGATCCCCAGCCAGGGAGCTAACCCACGTGGTGCAGCAGATCTTTCCTGCCTTGCCTGCTGCTCCCCTCAGCAGTGTATTTCAGTAGATCCACCTGGTCTGTTTCCCATTCTGTCTCTGGTGAATCATCTCACTGCCTGCACCTCTGGCCTAAGCCCTAGTTCTTGCATGTATAAATAAATAATTTTTTAAAAAATAAATAAGCCATCAATGGTAAGGAGAAGGAGCCCACCATTCCCACCATTCCCTGAAGGACATAGCTATTTGGTGGCAGATGAATCAAAATGAGTTTTTGGAAGCAAGGAAGAAGAAAAGTGGGCCAATCTCCAGGTATGTCAGCAGTTGTCAATGAGGAAGTGATGTCATAGGTAACCAGCAGTGTCCTGTCACCTGAAGGTCCATTCAGACATATGTTACTGTGACGAGCCAATGCATTCCTGGGGCCCCTCGTTTCTTGGGCTCTTTGGATCCTTTCTGCACCATCCCATGAATGGTAATACTAACACTGGGAATAAGTCACTTTGTCTTAGTTTCTCACTTGTAATGTAGGGTAACAAACTTCACTATAATGTAAGATTCTTAAGCAGTAAAATATTAAGAAGGAACTGAAAAATTAGGATTGAATAATAAAGAGGTAAGCAGGAGGGACAGCAAGGAAAGAGGGTTACTGTTGGAAAGGTAGGAAATAGCCAACTTCTCTCTCTCGTGTAGAATTCCCAAGCACCGTGGCATCTGACAAGTATCGAGAGACTCCAGGGCCCAAGCACTTCTCTTTCCCCGGGCCACCTTCCCCGGTGTATCGCCTCCACCGGCATGTCCAAGGCAACCCAGCCAGTGGAAGAGAGAGAAAGTACATGCTCCTTCTTAGGGCTGTAAAGGTGTAGTCTGTAAACTGCCTTTCCCAATTCCACTCACATCTCATTGGCCAGAACTTACTCATGTGGTCATCTTCACCTTAAAGAAAGAATGGAAATGTAGTCTTTTTTCTGTAGTGACCATGAACCCATAAAAAATCAGAAATTCATTATATTGAGAGAGAAAGGGAAAAGTGATATGGGGTGCGGCCAGGGGCAGAGAGCAACTGCCACCACATCCAGTACAACTCAAAATAATGAGACCAAAATAATGAGAAACAACCACAGGGAGAAGGAAAGCACAGCTACCTCCACCCTCCTCCCTTTCAATAGCTCTTGTAGAGGACCCAAACCTGGGTGACAGGCCTCTTTGTCATTTTCCATTTCAATAAATTCCGCAGCAGAATCCATTCCTTTCTGCATTTAGAATGGAAAATACCTCCTCTTGTAATACAATGTTAACATCAAAGTAAGATTATTTTCAAATATCAATAGTAAGAGTAAAAAGTTCCTAGGGGACAGGACAAGATGCTCTTGGAACAGAATTATATTAAGTGAGGGTGGTTAAGCATCGGAAAGCAATGGCTGTTCCTCTTTTAATAGCTCTCAGAGGGAGAAAAATGAAATGACTGTCCCTCCAGGATCTAACTTAAGCCATAAGCAGGTTGCAAGACCAATAGACACACCATTTTTGACTTACGAAACTCTGAGGTTGGCGTGGTGGCTTGTGGTCCATACAAGAGTTAGAAAGTCCCTCTAAGAAGCTTCCTAGGCAGTGACAACTGGCGGTTTCTGAAGCTTACCCATGAGTGTGTGAAGGTGGCAGGATTAACACAGAGGTTCTAAAGAAGATATTGACAGTTAGCCTTGAGACAGATGTCACTTACACGGCTGTGCACAACAGGAAGAACGATACAAAGCCACATGATTAATAACCAACAGGGTCTGAATCACTAGGGGCCCTTACACACACTTCATAAAGACGAACAAAAGCTTTGCTGTAAGTAATGCAGATTTAGCAGTGAATGTTGCTTGGTGTGTCCTGAGCTGCGGCGACGCATTGCTTTATTGTGGGAGATTTTGCAGGGGAGATGAAGCAGGAGGAGAAACAAAAGAGATACAGAGCAAGGCAGATGAGCACCAGAGTTTTATATTTGGCTCAGAAAGGCACAGCACATGTGGGTCAAGCATGGAAGTATGCAAAGTGAGGCTAGAGACACTGGGTTATTGTCAGGGAGGGAGAGAGGAAGGCAATTTTAGAAGCTATTTTATCCTCTCTGGCTATCTTTTAGGGCACCATTATGAATACTAAGTGAATTTACATAAGATACCCATAGTTTTTCCTCTTCTCATCAGTTTATATTTTATAGGTCAGGGAACTCATGAAGGATAAATATTACGCCAAGGTAAAAAACAATTATTGTGGAAATAACAAAAAAGCATAGGTCATTGATGAATTTCTAGGGGAGTGATCAAAATGGACGGCTGCAGAGCATTTTTCATGCCTCATATTGTATTTCTCATCACGAGCAGCACCTTGCCCGTCGAAGTGGCAGTCCAGCTGAAGGAGTGCTTTCTGGGGGTCTCAGCCCTGCCTGGCTGTCTGAGGCTGAGGCACACATGGAATCTAACACAAACACGGGACTCTGGGAAGAGGGAGGTGGGGGGTTGCTGTTGTTTACAAGAAGAAGATAGGCCAATGAAACAGGGGACATTTTCCCAAGGGCGCTCCACCCCTCGCTCCCCCTCCCCCAGATTTAAAGGGTACTGACATGTGTCAAACGCTCAGGAATGGGGTGAACAGGCTGTCATTCACATCCTCATTATGCTCAAATGGAGAAGACTGACCTATAAACAAATAAGTTACAATATACCGAGTGATGGGCAGAAGGAACCAGGTGCTGAATGTTCTGAAAGCAGAGAGGATGGACAATGTCTGAACTCACTGTCCCTGGGAGTGACATTTGGCAGAATTTTAAAGTACAAGTAGGAATTTTCTGGGTAATTAGGAGGGAGAGGCCTCTGCTGGGAAGAAGGAACAGCAAGTGAAAAGGCTTAGAGGCTTGAAATAGCAAGATGTATTTAGGGAACATGAAATAGATTAGTGTGAATACAGGCAGGACATGAATGGAAGAGAAGTTGGCCAAGATGCTAAATGAGGTTTTTTGGTTTTTGGTTTTTTTTTTAAGTCTTAGAGGTCATAGGTCTCCCTTACAGGCAGAGGGAGAAGGTAAGGCTCACAGTCCCTGAGCAGTGGTAGGAGGGGCTGCCTCTCACTTCCCACCTCATTAACTGGGGAACTGAGCAACTGTGGGGGGCAGGAGGGGACATTGAGGACAGAAAGGTCTGATAATGATGAGCCACTTGGAGTTCTGGAGAGAAATCCAAACGGACTACTGAGAGGTAGCCACTGTCCTGGTGACCCGGAGGGCAGTTGCTGTGTGTATCATGCAGGGTCCAGCAGGAGCTAGAATTCATTACAGAAGCCTCAGGTGAAGAGACTTACAGGTGAGGACTACACCACAGGTGTTAGCAGGTGACAGAAACCAGCCGCAGCGGAACTACTCCTTGGGCTGAGGCTGCAAGGGAAAGACCATGTTGCCGGGCTCCAGCAGGACTGAGCTCCTGGGGAGCTGTGGTCGCGGAGGGACATGGTGCCTGCCAGACACACAGCCAGAGGCAGGACTGCCGGGACAGGCTCTTTCTTCTCCAGGCCTCCCAGTGCTTCCAATGGCCCAACCCAAGCAGAGTCGGCCGATAAAGTCCAGGTGATAGAATCAGAGTCCTCCTCCCAGAGCCTAGAGAAAGGCAGGGGAGGGGATTAGAGCTGGGTATGTTGCTGAATACGAGGGGCACTTTGCATGGCACGCATTAGCAATTTGACCTGACCAAATAGAAGATTTGTGGCAAAGAGAGTTTAACTTCTTGCATCAAGTAAGGAGCGTGAGGGGTGGTGCCCAAAATACTATCTCCCCTTCCTAAAGGGAGTTAGGATTTTGATAGGTTTATTGTTGGGGGTGGGGAGGGAAGGGTGGGCAGGGTGGAATGTTTGGAATCTTGAGTGTGTCATTTCCTGACCAGTTCATGTGTCTTCATGGGTCACATGTGCAGAAAATGGCAGCTGAGTGCCTCCCTTCGGTGCAGATTTAATTTTGCCACCATTTTAATGAAACTGAGGAATGGTGAGGTCCAGTGGGCTTTCTCTGTCCGTGTTACTTTTGACCAGTTTGGACCAGGATGATGACTGACCCTTAATTCCACAGCTCTGAAATAGTTCTAAGAGTCCATCTTGATAATGCAACAGGTAGACGGTACAGGTGCTGGCTGATAAGCAATAATTCTCAATTAGTGTTTTTAACTAGGAGGTAGAGTGACAGCTCTACTCTTCCTTTCCAAAGAAACGTGAATCTCCATACAGATGAAATTTGGCCAGAATTTCTTTAAGAACTCTAATGTGTTCTTTATCTTCTTAGGTATATTTAGGCAGTTATTTCTTGATAGTGTATTTCAGTTCCAGCCCCTAAAGAAATGCATGTAGTACCTGGGTAGCAGGTGGAGGCTGGGAGCAAAAAGACTAACCAGTTCATTGTGTATCTGCTCTTTTCCCCAAAGCCCCTTGGGGATGTGGAATTGACTCCAGTGGTTTCCTTGGCTCTTTTCTTTTATTGTCAATTAATCCCATACAATATCTGTTTTATATCTTTTTGATGACAGACCCCTTTGAGAATCTGATGAAAACAATAGGCCCTCTTCTCAGGAAAAAAAAAATCACATATGGATGAAATTTGCATTTAATTTATCCTCTGGAAACATATTACTCAGAGTGATCTGTAGGCCAGCAGAATCTGCCTCACCTGGGAGTGCAGAAAGGCAAGCTCTTGAGCCCCATTCCAAGCCTTCTGAATTAACATCTACATTTTAACAAAATTCTCAGGTGATTTATATGCACATCACAGTTTGAGAAGCATTAGTCTGCGAGACAATAGAATCCAGCTTCATTGTGGGTGGTTGAGTGGCTGTTAGGATGTGGATTCAGCTGCAAGTAAAAGAAAACCTACCAAACAGGAGCTTAAGCAGATGAGAGGTATTGCTCTTCTCATGTAATGTAAAATCTAGAGCTAAGTCAGCTCAGGGCTGGTGTCATGATTTCCTCCCTCCATCTGTAGCTTCACTGAGTCGACTTCAGTGTGTGACTTTTGTCCTCGTGGCGGTCAGATGGGTACTGGCTCTCCATGTGTCATTTTGTATTCTAGGAAAAAAGCAAAGGGTGAAGAGAGGAAACCACCGAGCCCTTGTCAAAATTGTTCCAGAACTTCCTTCCAGAAACTTCTGCTGGCTATTATTTGGTATAGCTGCCACTAGCTGCAAGAGAAGCTGCCAAGATAGAGTTCATTTTTAGACCTCAAATAAAGCAAGGGTTATGTTAGCAAGAAAAGAGAAAATTGATATTGAGGAGGCAATTATCCAAATCTGTCAGTGTATGCCATAGTGAAAATCATTAATTCTGAAAATCCCTCTCATTCCATTTCTCCTCACTGATGAGAACCTACTACATGAATTTCACACTTTGGATTCTCCTTTTATAAAATAAAATGTATTCAAGAATTATTACAGGGTGCAAAATAAAATTATAGAAATAGAGAAATGGGAGATAAAATTAAAATCTGATCAATTTGGGTTTCAATAACTCAGAATTGGGAGTAATTTCTTTAGGTGCTGGAACTAAAATATGCTATCAAGAAATAACTGCCTAAATATACCAAAAAAAAATGAAGAACACCTTAGTGTTCTTAAAGAAAGTTTGGCCAAATTTCATCTGTGTGGGGATTCATGTTTCTCTGGAAAGGAGGCCTAGAACAATCACTCTACCTCCTAGTTAAAAACTAGAATTATTGTTTATAAGCCATTGATACACTAATTTCATATGTGTGCTACTGGGTTACATATATATATGTATATGGTTACATACACACACACGTATATATATATTTAGATAATTGGGAGAAAAAAGAACCCTGTCTGATACACACACACACACACACACACACACACACACACACACACACACACACATATAATATCTTTCACTAATCAGACAGGGTTCTTTTTTCCCCCAATTATCTAAATTAGTGGTTTTTACTGAGTTCAAGTTGCTAACTTTCTATGATATTTAAAACTTCCTCCCTGGCAACAGACAGGTAGTATTGTCTTAAATGTCACACAGCTAAAGAAAACTAAATTTTAAGGGGGCATGAAATTTGCATTAATGTTCTCAATTCTGGAAAAGTATTTGGCTGCATTATGCTTTCAAAATACCTCCAGTTTTGTATGAGTCTCCATGCAGGGGCATTGAGAATGGTTAGGGCCTCAGCTGAAAGGTTTCCCTTTCTGCGGATCAGAACTCTCAGCTAGATACAAAGGGACTCTTGAGCAGGAGAACTAAATTTAACTGATTGATGCTATTAAAACAGGACTCTGAACTCAGGATGTGAAAACAAGCCGCGGACCACTGGCTACGGCAGCTGAAAAGACCAGCCATTACAACGTGAGACTTTGGGCAAAAGGTAAGTTCCAAGATAGGATGGACTGTTGTCATTCTATGGTTTATTTATTTTAAAAAATATTTATTTTATTTATTTATGCATACAAGGACTGAGAGGATTAGGGGGTGAGAGGATTCACCAGAGACAGAGTGGGGAGCAGAACAAGTGGATGCACTGAAATACACTGCTGAGGGAAGCTGTGAGCAAGACAGGAGAGGTCTGCTGTGCGAGTGGGTTAGCTCCCTGACTAGGAATCAAACTCCTGCCCCAACGGCTGGCTATAGCTTGATAGCTCTGAGACTTTAACCCCTGCACCACCAGGGAGGCCCTGTCATCCTCTGGGCTTATTTTGCCATTTTCCTAGGAATGAAAGAAACACTGGATTGGGTGATAAAATTTGGTTAATGGATTCTGTTTATTCATTAAATCATCATTCAGCCAACGCCAACAATATTGATTTCTCTCAGCTTAAGACTGGTAGCAGCAGGAAAGATACAAAGAGGAATAAGGAACATTTCTTGTCTTCAATAGATGTATCTGTTTGTAATGGGTCATAATGGGAGGGATACACCAAGTGCTAAAGATTTTGTAGATCTGTAGTTTTTCCCTGCTTCCCTGCAAAAACAGCTCTGATATTGACTCCATAAAATACAAGCTGGGAGACTGATTCATCTTTCCAACTTATAGATATGCTGGAAAGATAACAGCAAATATTTAACCCCCATGAGTAACTGCTAGTTATAAAAAACCTGTACCAAATATTTACCAAGGTATCTTATCAAATCTTAGTAAGTTGTCAACACCAAGTTCGTGCAGCCTAGGTAAGCCTGCAGCATCAATGCTTATTTCAACTGTGTTTGGACAGGTGGATAACAATTTTTGAGAACTATACTATTTTGCTTGTATAAAACCTGCTTCTTGTATTGCCTAAGTATACTCATTTCCATTTCATTCCACAAGTCAATATATGTGCATCAGGATTATTAATACTCAGGCACTGTTACATTCCTCATCACGCTTTGGGGAAGCAATCCTTCTAACGACAAGGGCTGCCATGTTATATGCTGTTCAGGCTTTTGGGCTGATCCGTCTTGTTTCCAAGGCGTCTGTGGTGTTATTGGCATGTTAATTATTACAGCAAATGACAAAATGTGCAAAATGGTACCCCCCCTTCTTAATGACATAAATAAATGAAGTAATTAATTTTACACAATAAAAACAAGCAATACAATAACTTACAAATTTGGAGTTTCTTCATTATTACATCAAATTGCAAAATGGAAACATGTAATTTCAAAAGGCTCATAAGTAAAAATGGAAACACAGCTGATGCCGCGTCAGCTTGTGGGCTACAAAATAACATGGGGCTCGCACAGTGTGGAACAGTCAACATCTTTTAGATGCATCAGGCCACATATGATTCAGAGGCTGCAAATCTTCCTAGAACTGAGCTGTCCCAATAATCCAAGCCATTTGTGCGCCGTAATAAAAAACAAAATAATAAAACCCCCTTTTCTCATTTCCCCTCATATATTAGTTTGGAATTCCAGCAAGTACTTTGCTTAGGCCCCTCGTCTCCACTTATCTGCAGTTGCAGAAGCTGGAAGCCTATGATTGATCTTGTAGCTTCAATATCTAGAGAGAGATAAGTAGGGAAGCAAATTTCCCGGGAGAACTGACAACAGTTTTTAAAATGAAATGTGTATACACCAAGCCTGACATCCTATATTGCCCACCATCTTTGAAACTGTCAGTTTCAGGACTGACATTTGATTCTGTGTGTTTGTTTTGGTGAGTAAGAAAGTAACACATATTTTCTTTGACATCTTGTGCAATTTTACAAGTATTCAGGGCACACTCCCTACTTTGCATGGAGAATGTATTTGCACAGTTGTCAGAATGACGGACAGCGGAGCGAGTGACAGGATGGGGCGCTGATCTTTGCTTGTTATTACATACAATAGCCTGGTAGGAATCGTGATGTGTTGGTGAGACAAACTGTGTCCCATTCTGGAACATATTAAGTTTGTCTCCAGGACACACATGACTTCGCGAGGGTGTCGAACCTCATTCATAATAGATGCTAATCTTTTCAGGGCTGACTGATGACAGCACTTCCTGCCCTTCACGGAATTAAAGCTGAGTTTTATCAAAGGACTCAAACTGCCTGCTAATTAGACTAATTCCCTTCATCATGAATTATTTATTTCCATTGGTAACCGATCACTGTGACATTAATGGGTTCTGCTCAACTTGGTTTCATACTAATACACACTAGGAGTTAAATGTTTAAAAATTCCTGATACTTCCCTCCAGGTCAAGTGTATCTCTGGCTAATATTTGACAGGTTTGATGAAGCTTTGATGGTTATGTTTTAGTAACAAATAAAATGGGACAAAGTTCCAGAAGTGGTTTACATAGGAAAACTAATCATTTTTTCTCTTCTCGTGTTTCCTGACTTAGCTACAACAGGCCACCTTATTCTAGGCATGCTCTCTATGCGGATTGGCATTTTATCAAGGGCAAACCATCACTTGATAGTGCTGGTGAGGACAACAGTATTTCTAAGTAGGTGAAATGTTAGCTAGTAAAGTTGAAGTGATGCTTAATTCAGTTATTGATCTACCGATAAAACTCAGAGTGCAGTACTTTGCCTATATGTGAGATGCAGATCTGTAAATACAATTTACAGATCCAACCCAATGGTGCACTGACTTGTTAATATCTGAGGTTGTAGGATCAGTGTTTCTTGAAGTACTAGCCAGGCATCCTGAAGGTGCTTATTCAAGTTCAGATTCCTGGACACATTCAAGGCCTGTTCGGATCCCAGAATTTGTGTTATGAAAAATCAGCCCATGTGATTCTTAAGCAGTGTGAGGATCATTGATAGCAAATATCCTAAATATCCCCACAAACAATATTTTATCAGAAATACTGAATTACTGCATCAAATAGGGACAGGATACCATCCTACAAAGTTAGTATAGGCTTCTGGGAATTGGATTCTACAGTAGTTTCATCAACATAAAGTGTGCATCATTTTTACTCACCAGTAAGGCAGACCATCAGCTAGGTCTGTAAATGGTGGCAGTAAACACAGGGTGGAGGTAAATCTTTGCACAGAGGACACTAGGAGGAAGGTGTCAGAGTGGCAGGTAGCGGGTCTCAGGTGGGAGTCTTGCTGTGTGCACACAGAGGCACATGTTTGTCCAGGTGGTTTAGATATTGAATATTGAAATTTGGAAAGCAGTAAAAGAAAAAGGAAAAGGTCATATAAAAGCAGTAAAAGAAAAGGTCATATAAGGAACAGTGACCAGAGAAAAAGTGACAATTGAACAATGGCATTAAGTAGTCCACAAGACGATGAGGCCACACCATAAACAGCAGTTTCGCTTAGAAGCAGGTACAGGTCAGGGCTTCCCTTGTGGTGCAGGGGTTAAGTCTCAGAGCTATCAAGCTATCCGCAGCCACTGTGGCCTGAGTCCGATCCCTGGCCAGGGAGCTAACCCACATGGTGCAACAGGCCTCTCCTGTCTCTCCCACTGCCCCCCTCAGCAAGTGTATTTCAGTAAATCCACCTGCTCAGCTCCCCACTCTGTCTCTGGTGAATCCTCTCACCCCCCGCACCTTTGGCCTACAGCCCAGTTCTTGTATGTATAAATAAATCTTTTTTTAAAAAAAACAGCTACAGGTCAAACCAAAGGTTGAATTTCACATCAGCCCCTATATTAGAAAAGTAGTTTTCTTGTGTATGTCTCCTTTCTTCCCCTACTACCACTCTTTCAACACTTCTGAAAACAGATGTGGGGGACAGGTTCCCATGCCAAGCAATTTTCTCTGACATCAGCTGGGTGTCCCACAGTTTCATTCAATTCTGTCACTGTCTTCCTGGAGATAGCCTTAGACCCCACAGGCTTCAGGCTCAGCCCCATGAGCCTGCCTCCTACTTCAGACGCCAATCACAAGGGCAGATAGTCACCTGTGCTTCTGAGTGATCAACTGAAAATCTGAGGTTCCCATAACCCCCTCTCCAGGTTCAGTTAATTTGCACAATGGCTCAGGGAAACACATACTTTTACCAGTTTTTAAAGGACCACCATAAAGGATACTGATAAAGAGATGCATAGTATGAGGTCTTGCAGGAACCCTGTAGTTTCTGTGCCTGGGGAGTTGGGTGCATCATCTTCCTGCCGTGTGGATGTGTTCACTCACCCAAAGCTCTCTGCACCCCATACTGTTGGGAATTTGTGGAGGCTTCCTCTCATAGGCATCATCAATTGTCAATTCTGTTTCTAGCCTCCCTCTCCTCTCAAGAGAAGTGGGGTAGGATCTGAAAATTCCAAGCTCCTAACCCTGGCCTGGTTGTTCTGGTGACCAGCCCCCACCTAGGGGTCATCAAGGATCCACCAGTGTAGCTTCATAGAACAAAAGATGCTCAGAGTGCTCCTATCACTGAGAATACCAGGGTTACAGGAGTACTGTGCTAGGAACCAGGGACAGGGACCAAAAAGTCTACTTTCTGTAATCTCACATGTTAAAGATGAGTGGTCTTGATCACATGCACCCATATGAACAGAAAACAACGCTTTCCGCAGAATCAGGGGCAAATATAAGGAACAGTATATTATACATGCTCACTAACTTTAATGTAAATATTATCATACTTTTGAAGGATGATTAATCTGTTTTTTCAGATTTTTCTAAGGAAAGAGATACTATTATATGAGTTTTTAATCTTGAAAGATAATAAGAAAGCATGATTATATGAATTTGGTTTTAGTTGTATATTATTGGCAAGAATGTATAAGTACTTACTGGGTCTCAGGTACTAGTCTTATCAAAATATTCTTTGGGAGATTATGAATTTATGAAGAGTTTATGTTCCTGAACTATTTGTGTGTGCAAGTGACTCATCTGTCTGAAATCACAGATTAAAAAAACAAAACAAAAACTGGGGAACATGTGGTTATTAGTGAAGTAGAAAAGTGATTTTTTATTTTGATTTTTTTTTTCTGAAGACATCTGTCTTCAACTTTGTATTTTGCTTCTGTTTCTGTCTCCTCTCACCCACACTCATGTTTAAATAAATTTTGAATTTCATTTCACTGTCTTACATGTCTCCTTAAGTCACTGTGGTTTTTTTATTCATTTCATTGATCTGAACTTGTTAGCTTACTAAATTGTTTTCCTCTTTCCTTTTCTATCTCCTCTTAAGTCACATTGCAGCTGGAGTGATTTTAACTTGAGAAGTTCATTCATGTGTTAATATTTAGTATTTTGAACAGCTCCTATCCTTGAACCTTTTATAAGGCAGAGTATCATTCAATAAATCCTAGAAATGAGGATTTTCCTAAATTCCCCTCCTCCCCCTATTATCTCCCTGGTTTCCACTTGGAGGCAATTTCTAGATCACTGTGAAGGAAGGGGACTCCCAAGAGAAGCATAATGAACTTGTTGAATTGAGAAGAAGGAGATCAGGGAGGTTGAGGAGTTTGAAGGTTTTAGGTCGTAATTCTGAAGAAGAGGGCACCATGCAGAACTAAAGCTTCATAAGTCTTCATGAAGGACTCCTTGAAACTTTGCTGATTATTAGATTGTGCATGTATGGGGTAAAAACTCCATAAGACAAAATACAAGCAAGATGTTTAAACTCCAACTAGCCAGATCAGAGAGTTCTCATTTGTACCAGGAACAATTCAGTGTATCATGCCTTAGTAAAACTTTATTCCTGGAATAAAACTACACAAGATGTGCGATACGAAAGTTAAGAAAACAGTTCTAGAAGGAATCAAACTGAAAAGCAATACCTTAATTGCATTAAAGATTAAAGCCAGGTGTTCTTTAAAGGAAAACAAACAGACAAAAAGTCAGACATTCAACAGAATAGCATTTGAAATTCCATAATCCAGTTTTAAAAAAGTCATCAGATGTGACATAAAACAGACAAATGTAACCCATAAGTGGGAGAAAATGTGTCAATAGAACAGGCCAGTTCTATAGATTAGAATTAGCAGAAATGGATGTTTAAACAGCTATTATAAATATTCCAGGTAAGGCAAGAATACAATGAGGAAAGAACCAGAAGATAGAAAGAACCAAGTGGAACTTCTAAATATTGAAAATATGATATCTGAAAAAAAAATTAGAGGGTGAAATTAGCAGAAAATTAGGCACTGAAGAAGAAAAGACAGGTGAACTTGAAGCATAGGAATAAAATCTGCAAAATAAAATACAAAGAGAAAAATCAATAGAGGAAAATAAACAGCCTCAGTGACTTGTGGGATAACATTAAGTGGCTTACTCTATATATAATTGAAGCAAAAGAGACTAAAGAATGGTACAATAATTTACTTGGATAAATAATGGCTTAAAAATTCCAAATTTGATTAAAATTATGAAGTCTAGATAAGAGTAGCTCAATGAAGTCCAATCAGGAAACACACACTCACAGTGATAAGTCACAGCTTATCACCATCAAACTCTTCAAAACAAATGATTAAGAGAAAATATTAAAAGCAGTCAGAAAGGGAAGATGTTACATGGAAAGGACATTAAAGACTTAAAAAACTGTGCAAGCCTAAAGAAAATAAAATGTCATTTCTAAATTACAGAAAAAACAACAGCAACAACTATCAACTTGAAATTTTACATCCAGCAAAAATATCTTTCAAAACTAAGTGCAAGAATAAAACTTTTTCAGACAAACAAAAGCTGAGGAATTCATGGCTAATAGACCTTTATTAATAGAAACTTTGAAGGGAGTATTTTAGACAGAAGGAAAATGCTACCACATAAAAACGTGGCTTACACCAAGAGCATTAGGAGATACAAGTACATGAGTAAATCTAATAGACATTTTCTTAAGTTTTATGTTTCTTTCTAAAAAATCAATAAGTTAATGATCTGAATGCGTCACTTAAAAGGTAGAGATTGTCAGACTTGGTCAAAAAGCAACCATGTGGCTTCTATAAGAAAACTACTTTGACTATATATAGGTTAAAAGTTAAAAGTATGGAAAAAGAAAAAATTCTATGGCACACATTAAAAAAACAGAAAACAACAAATGTTGGCAAGGATGTAGAGAAAAAGGAATGCTCATGGTTTCTCAAACAACTAAAAATGGAGCTTCCATATGACTCAGCAATTCCACTCCTAGGAATATACCCAAAGGACACAAACAGTAATACAAAAGGACACATGCACTCCTATGTTTATTGCAGCACTATTTACAATAGTTAAAATGTGGAAACAACCCAAATGCCCAAAAATTGATTACTGGATCAGGAAGATGTGGTACATGTACACAATGGAATACTACTCAGCAATCAAAAATGATAAACTAATGCAATTCAAAGCAACATGGATGGAGCTAGAAAGGATCATGCTCAGCAAAATAAACCAGAAGGAAAAAGAAAAATATTGAATGGTACCACTTATAGGAGGAATATAAGAGAACCAAATGAGGAATCAGAAGAAGAATATAGCACACAAATCAAAAACAAAAACAAAAACTAGCAGGCAACCACAAATAAGAGACATACTGCAGGGGAGGGGGAGGAAGAGGGACCAAAATAGGGGAGAAAAGAGCACAAGGGACTATGGTGATGGTTCATGGGTGAAGTGGTGGTGGGAAACTTATGGGGATACATAATATTGTAAAGGATATAAATTAAATAAAATTGAATTAAAGAAAAAAAACTTTTAAAATGCTTAAAATCAGAGAATTTAAGGTTGAATGAATTATAAACATTCAGCCAGCTTTATGATAATCTAATGACTTCTGAAATATATATCAATTAAAATAACCTAAGTAATTAAAAAAAGATAAAATTCTAAAAATTCTAAGAATGCTGGGATAGCAATTCTAATATTAGTAAAGCAGACTTTAGGACAAAGAAGTATTTCTTGAGTTAAAGAGGAACAATTTATAATGACTAAGGAAACATTTTATCAAGAAAACACAAGATCCTAAATATTTCTGTCCTCAACAGAGCTTCAAAATAAAGGCACATAAGATGATGGAACAAAAAAAGAAAATAGACAAAATGTACTCATAGTTGGACATTTCAACAACTAAGAGAAGTCTTAGACATTGGCAGAAAGTAGACAGAAAATCAGTGATGATACGTTAAAACAACATTATTAAGCAAATTGGTCAAATTGACCTTCTGTCCAACAATAACAGAATTCACACTCTTTTCAACTAAACATGGAAAAGTCAGCAAGCGAGCCCATGTGTTGGGACCACAAACCAAGTATTAATTCATTTAATTGGGCTGAAATCATAGAGTATGCTTTTTCTGATCACAAGAGAACTCAATTAGGAATCAATAGCAGAAAGATTTCTAGATGATACTGCTAATGCTCAGGCCTCTGTTCAAAAACTGTTCCTGTCTTTATAGGTCCTCTGTGTTTCCTGGCATAGGTACCGGGTATTTTCAGTAGGCCTTTCAAATGGCCTTTCTGAACTTACGCCTTCAAGTTCACCTTCCCCACTCCTACAGAGTTTTCCAGCATCTCATCTTTCTACTGGAGTGTCATGGTCCTTATTGACCATGGAGCAGATCTCAGGTAGAAAAGAAAGCCTGGAAGTTTGCTGTGTATTTGTCTTCAGACCCACCCTTGCTGCCTGACATGTTCTGTCCTTCTTCCTGCAAGGAGCTTTTATCAACAATAAAGTCTGTGGTCTTTGTTCCAAATGCAGTGAGCTAGATTGCAGGTGTGAAAATAAACCCACGTTGGGGAGCATCAGGGCCCAAAGAACCAGGACAGGCCTACAGGAAGCCAGCCATGCTCACGCTAGGGGACGCACATTACCTGCTGTTCTTCCCATCTTTTTTATTCATTTTCATGGAATTTTATTTTTTCAGAGAACTCAGGACATGTCCTGAAAGCAGTTTCTATATTTAGCCCATTCACAAGGGCAGGAATAAGAGGAGAATGAGGGAGTTTGGAAATCTAGGAGAAAGACATGGATTAATAGAGTTGGGAAAATACAACAGAAGAGCAATGGAAGATTTAATTGTTTAGGAGGCAACCATGTGTGGTTGTAGGAGTGGCCTCAAAAGAAGCCACATTCAACGCTGCCTCTTACTGTCTGTGAGCTATTTGGCAAATTGTTTATATATGTGAACAAGTTCCTTATTTATAAGCCAGGGATAAAAATATAAAGCTTACACATATAGCCTAAGCACTGGAGTCACTATCCACACAAATACACATACGCAAATGGTAAATGTCTATTATTTCCAGGACACAGTAAATGCATAATAATTATAAGTTGGCATCATTGTTTCCAAAGTCACCCTTAAGGTTCAAAATCTTGAACCTCTGCTCTGTGAGAATAGAGTGCCTTCTATAGGAGGGATCCTGAATAAAATCTGAGGGGGAGTCTTTTAAAACTCTTGATTAGAGTAGAGGTAGGGAGGAGAATCATGTAAAATCACTCAATTCTCTTTAAGAAAAATTTTAAGATTGTCTACACTGTTTTCATAGAGAACCTGATCACACCTGCATATTTTGGGCAGTGTAAGTAACTTCTTGCTAGTGTTCTTACCATGTGATGGTTCTAATAGAAAATCCATTTTCTCTTAAAAGCAGATGCTCTCCTGATCCTATGTAGTGGTGTCCCCTGAAGATAAACACACCATTTAGAGCTCACCATACATTCTGTAGCCTGCACATGCTTTCTAAATATAGTAGCCAGATGATTACTTAATTTAGCTAGAAATAGCAGATTGTTGACAAAGAATCCCTGCTGATTCCCATGCCTTGAAATGCGGCTTTTATAAAGCAAATCATATCTGAAGAAATGACTAACAATGCCATTTGCTTCATATAGTGACATAATATTTAGCTCTCTCACTGGAGTATAATTGCCTTATTTTTACAATGTTAGTACTCTATTGATAAATACAGATTACCTGGAACAAACCAGTCTTGCTGCAGGGAGCAAAACAGTTGCAGAGAGTGGAGATTGTAGAGGAGGAAACCATCTCATACTCACACATACCGTCTGTTCTCCAACATTTGGTTTCTCAAATAATGTTTATTCAGTTCATACATAAGACCAATTCACATAGGATCATTTCATTGACTCACAATTTAATGCATATTGAATAAAAAGAAGCAATTGACTTCATATGCTAACCAGAGATGTAAAGGGACCACAAATATAAATCCTGTTGCCATTTTGGTACTTGGTCATGTGTGTGAAGGGGGTGTAGGTGTTAGAGTTGCTATGGCTCCCACCTTCTCAGAGCTCTAGGAAGAGTATGTGCTCCCAGATTGCTCCTGAATTCCTCCTGACTTTACAATTGCTTGTGATGAGAGTGTGCTTCGCTCCTTGGGGGTTTGAGAATACAGTGGTGCGCACAGAATCCAATTCTGACTGGTTTAAGCAAAAAGGGAATATACTTGTGGATAGAACAGAACAGTCAGGGGTTCAATCTCAGCCATCCATTCGTGTCTCTCTGCATCCATGTGGATCCTCTGCTCCTCTGCGTGGACACCTACAGGCATGTAGGTGTGTATATTCTGTAAGAAGTTTAAGAAGTCCTTTGATTGGTCTGGCTCAGGTAATGGGACAGAGTGCTCTGTTTGGCCAACCTTGGGCTACCTGCCCATTCCACTCCTGTGGTTCATGGTGAGACATGTCACCTGGAAGGACCTACTGAACAGCTTCAGTTCAGGTTAGAATCCAGCAGTGCATGACTCAGTAGGTTGGGATGACTCATTAAGCTTTCCATTAAGCTGGAGATACCCACAGTCTGGAAATTTCTATTGGTGCAAACAACATAGCCCCTGTAAAAGAGCCCTTAAAATAAACTCTCCCTCCATTTCTGCCCAGTCACAAACAGCCTGACTGGCCTTCATCTTTTCTCCAGGTATGGAGCCTGGCTTTTTAATCTAAGGATTACAAATCCTTCAAACTGATTTTGCAAGTCATTTCTATTGAATCTCTCTCCTTGGAATCTTTCTGGCTCATAAATGGTTTTGCAATGTATATTACAACCTCTCTAGTTGACTAATAGTTTGCCTGAGTAATAAAATCTTCCAGGAGTAAACAAGCTCATATTTTTGCCATTTGTAAACTTTATTGCTATTATAAAATCAATGTTTTGCAACCAGAACTTCTGACTGATATTTCTGACAGTGGTAGGGGCAGTCAACAAGGGCCATGGACTTTTCTCCTTTTCAGTGTGATTTTCTTTCATAAACAACATTACTGTGATTTTATATATGTGACAATCAGCCCTCATCATAAATATCACAAGAGTTAGGCAAGCAGTGGTGTACCTAATGATATGCAAAGCTGTGTCTATGCTCGTGGATGGGAGATTCTCCTAACACAGACCTGGCTGAAATATGACCATTTCGGGGGTAATAAGGGCTTCAGATATGATGAAACTTAGAAACAGATAACCTTGCCTCTGGGAGAAGCTCTTCTCAAACAATGCATATTACATCATTTTGTCCTGTTCTTATTACTGCCCACACTGACTTCAGGTCTACCAGAGGTCCTTCAGAAACAGGGACTGTGGACTTAATAACTGCTCACAGAGCTGCAATTCCTGAGCAAGGGTTAACCCCGGAAGTAGTCCCTATGACCACTGCTCTGATCAATCTGACCAGTGCAGAATTTGGACATTATTTTATTATTCAGGCTTTGTTGTTTTGGAGGGATTTTATTTTGAGGACTTAACTCCTTATTGTATTTTCAACTAGAATCAGAGGAATTTTGCGGGAATAGGAATTATTTTCTTGTCCTGCAAGCATGGCTTGTCACACGCTTTGAATTCCTTGGTGTCACCATGACTTTGCCAGCCCTGCCTCTCATGGCTCTTCCTCTCCATCTTGACCTCCAGATCCTTAACTCCTTCGCTTTGTGTCTATTTCCAGTTTTACTCGGCTCCCACTCAAGCCAGTCCCCAGAAGGGCATCCTTTGCTGTCTGCTTCTCTGCTCCCACTCTCTTTACAGCCAAACTTCTTAAGAAGATAGCTTGAATTGGTGGCTCAATTTTCTCTTTCCAGGCATTCTTTTAATCCAGGACTCTTCTGGAAGGTCATAGAGATTTTCTAAGCCTAAACTCCAACAGATCTTGGCTCCAGTGTTTATCTTCTTAACTGTTCACAGGCTATACCGGGCTGCCCTGTCTCTCCTCACAGAACTGTTTCCTTTTCTTTGGTGGGGTTACAGGTCCACCCCCAGGCCTCTACCTGTCCCTACTCGGAATCACGCTCACACTGTTCTTGTCACTCTGGGCGCTTAATGCAGCCGTGCCGGGAGAAGCTGCCTTGTGGATGGTTGTCTGGAATGTTCCAGGCTATCAATAGTGAGCATACATCTTCAAACAGGGATTTTGCCACATTTAACTTTGTAATTCCTTACAGTTCTTGAATAATATTTTTATTACATTTAAAAACTCTAAAAGTTTTGTTAAATTATCAGGCTCCACCTCCACCTCCCTTCCCCTCCTTCCTCCCCCTAACTACCCGCTCCTGAATTTTTCATTTGAACATGTAAGCCCTGGGTGGGGGGGGGATTGGGGGAGTAGGGGACAACATTAGTTATACTGTATTGAAATCTGCTTTATGGTGAGATTTTCAGAAACATGTCTGTTCTTTATTTTCTAAACCAACTAACTGTCCTGTTAACCTGTGTCTATGCTTGATATTTCCCAGGTTCAGCACAAGTAGAAGTCCCACTCTATCCTTGATTCTTTCTGAATATCTCGTAGTTAAAACTTTCTTGTCTACTTCAAAATTCTTACAGGTATTCATTCTTTTTTCTCTGATAACACTATCACGGTAAAATTATTTTCATGATTTATCTTCTGCTGCTATCAGAATTCCTGGCCTCAATTCCCCAACAAGAACAGAGTTTAGAGGAGAAGGCCTAGTTTTATTTGTCAACAAAGAAGAGGGTAGTAGGCCAGAGTATGAACACCTATTACCATCTTGCTCACTAGCAGAGTGTGGGGGGCATTTAACTAGAGTTATGAGGACACGAAAGATAGGAGGGGCTTAGGGTCAACCCACCCATTCTTGCAACATAAACTTCCTCTAACTAGGTCTATACATTATGTGTCTTAGGTCTCTGACAAATGCATTAAATTTAAGTCTAAGGGACAGATCTTGAAAGATAGGTTGAGTTTGAACCATAATGTGAAATGAGGAAGTAACTACTCTAAGCAAAATCCTGAAGACCCTGCAGAAGATGGGGTGAAAAAGACCATTTCTGGCTGGAATCCTTGGTTTCTATTTTCCCACGTGAGGTTAAAAGTTCAGGCACAAAAATCATGTGTATCCGTAAGAAACACTGTGAGGAAAGCTTTAAGAGTTCAGTGTGGAAGTGGGGAGTGAGCACAGTGGGCTATGGTAGTAGACCAAAGGTGCTTTGGGGGTGGGAGTGCTACAGTATCAGCACCGGGGGGGGGGGGGGATCCTATGCTTCCAAAATACTCATTGGCCTTGTCTCAAAAAGAAGAAAAATGAAAAAGTTCAGTGTGGGGGTTCTGATTTGAGTGTTCAGATGAAATCTCAGCTCTTTCCTGAAATCTTGGTGCTTCTTGAGTCTGAAAGACAAAGCAGAAAATAATTTAATGAGAATTTTTCACAACAACATTTAGAAGTTCAGTTTATAACCCTAGTTCAGATCCAGGATAGTGCTCGTGCTACTCCCCACCCCTCTCCCCTCAACCTGGTGTTTACTGCGTTTGGGGCATACACTCAATTAAAGGAAAGAATGACAATCTATTAACACTTCTTCAAGGAATCCTTGAAACAAAATAGAACCCAATTCCCTCCTTGCTCCCATTATGATAAAAAGATTTTCCTTCTTGTTTGAAAGGAGAGAATCATCCATCTTTCCTTAGAGTATGGACATTTTTTAAGACTCTTAGACTAAAGGTCAGTTTGGAGTGTCAAATGGAGACAGCAGAGCAGCCCAGATAAGAGCTTCCAAAGCTATCCATCACTTGAATAAAAGCTGAGCCGCAGCTATTGATCCTAGTCCTGAAGACAGGTTGAAAGCAGGAGTCAGGGCCCAGCATCACAGATTCTCAGGAGTATGAACGGGTGAGGCTGTGGTGGGAGGCAGCCCACTGGGCCGACGGGAACCATCTTGGACCAGGTGGAAAGGCACTTAGGAAACAAGTCGAGCATGACCAGAGAAGTCCCGTGGGGACCTTGGTGTTGCTCAAATCGGGGTACTCAGTGTGGGCTTGGATTTCCATGAGAGAAGACAGGATGGATCACGAACGAGGGCGAGTCCGAGGAGAGGGTTACACCGCAAAGCTGGGCAAAACTCATCACGTTGAGCAGCTCTGGCGCCAGCACACGCAGGCTGCCTGAGCACCTACAGCTTCTCCTTCTCAAACGTTACTCTCCTGGCTCCCTCCGTACCTTTTGAGACTTCATCTCCTTTGTGTGTGTTTCTATTTCTTGCTCACTGAATTTTAGGATTTCTACTATCCTCACTACCCTTCTCACTTTACCTGCTTTCCCGGACCATTTTCATGTTTTCCTGGACTCCCCCAAAACTGTGTAGTAAGTGCACACTGAGTTCAAATTCACGTGGGGGAAAAAACGCAACTTTTTTGGACCTTTTTATAACTTGATTCCTGCTTGGCATTACCATTCTCTTGAAGTGGCAAAAATTTTAATCTCCGACATTTCACTTAGTCAAGGGTTTCTCTATGCCAGGCAAAAATGGCTGCCAAATGATCCAAGAGCCTGTTTGCTCCAGGCGCCTCACACAGGCCCTGCTTTGATGGCTGTGCCGGAACTTCCCTTTCTGGGGTTAACGTCTGTATTTCTAATGCTTCCCCTCACTCTACCTTTGCTCCTTCAACACAGCACAGGTAAATAATTTCTTATCTCCAGGTTGTTTGGAGGGTAGAAGAAGGGGGAGGGTGAACACTCTCCCCAAACTCTTATATACTGTGGCAAAATTGTAATCTTTTTATTTATTTGTTTGTAGTCCACTGAAATACAAAAGCCAACATGAATCTCCCAGAATAGTGACTTTCTGTCTATCAGAGGTTATGAGCCCAGGGCGATACTCAAATGGGGGTGGAGGCAGGGGAATTACTAAAGGGAAAAACAGTTGGAGCATGTTATGAGTGGGAGGTGCAGAGTGCAGGTGAGGGGAAGTTTTGGTAATAGTTTCTACATGGTGCCCTGTAACAGCCAGTAGAAGAGCTTGGTGGGGTACTTGAGCCTACCCCACTGATCTGGCACACTAAAGTTCTCATCTTTAGTTCCTACTAAGGATACTTGGCCATCTCTGCACTTCCCTTTCTCAGCAGCCCAGAGAGAAGTCACTCACTCTCCACCTCCAGTCTACGCCTGCCCTTCTCTCTCTCTCCACAAATGTATTCATGACTGCATTAATTTGTATGGTGTTCATCTGTTTGATTTATAGCAATAGAAGATACAATTGCTGGTATCTACAGATATGTTTATCCTGAATAAATCTTATATCTAATGGTTCATTCCTACCAAAGACTGAGATAGTCCATGTAAATTGTTACTCTGGAGACTGGAAACCTGCCCACTTTATGTTGCACATTTTTAATAAAGTTAGCTTTATTAAAATTTTTAGAATTTTTAATCATGTGAAGTACTTTCTGCTGAGGTAGAATATGCATAACATAAAATTGACCATCTTCACCAATTTGAAGGTTACAGTCAGTGGCACCAAGTACATTCACATTGCTGTGTAGCTTCCCGGCCCCACCCCCCGCCCCCGCCATCGAGGGAACTTTTTGATCTTCTAAACTGAAACTTTACCGAGTTATTGTTTAATGATTCCCCATCTCCCCTTCTCTTAGCTTAGGTAAACACTATCCTGCTTTTTTTTGGTGCTATTATTTACGTACTTTATTTATTTGTGTGATTCTTCTTCTTTTATTTTGGTTTATTATTATTTTTTTTAGGAAGTACCATTGCTTTACATATTATTTTGACAGTATAGGATTTCTCCACTCAGGTGTGGTCACATCCCACTTCCTGTCTCTGTTGATTTCACTCTTCTATGTGGCTTACATAAGTGGAATCATACAACATATATCCTCTTGTGTCTGCCTTCTTTCACTTGGCATGTTTTCAGGGTTTATCTCTGTTATAGCATGTGTCAGAATTCCTTTTGAAGATGGAATAATATTCAATTGTGTATATATGCACTGCATTTTGCTTATCCACTCATTTGTCTATGGACATTTGGATTGCTTCCACCTTTTGACTATTGTGAATAATAGAGTGTACAAATATCTGTTTGACCCCTGCTTTTGATTCTTTGGTGTATATATCTAGAAGTGGAATTTCTAGGTCATATGATAATTCTGTGTTTATTTCTAGATCATATGATAATTCTATGTTTATTTTATTTAGAAACTGTCATGCTATTTTCCATAATGGCTACACTTTTACATTCTCACTAGTAATGCACAAGAATTCTAATTTCTTTACCTCTTCACCAGCACTTCTTATTTCCTGTTTTTTTTTTTTTTATAACAGACATTCTAAAGGGTATGGAATGATATCTTATTGTGGTTTTGATTGCATTTCTCTAATGATTAATGATGTTGAACATCTTATACTTAGTGGTCATTTGCATACTTTGAAGAGAGTCTATGTCCTTTGTCCATTTTTAGGTCTTTTTGTTGTTGTTATTGAGTTGTGGGAATTCATTACATATTCTGAATATTAATTCCTTGTCAGATACCTGGTTTATAAATATTTTCTCCCACTTAATAGATTGCCTTTTCACTTTCTTAATAGTGAAATTCCTTTGGTTCCTTAGATGTATAACAATTTTTAATTTTGATGAAGTCTGATTTATCAATTTTTTGTTGGTGTCTGTGTTTTGGTATCTATTTGCAAGAAATTGTTGCCAAATTCAATGTCATAAACCTTTTCCTTTAGTTTTCTTCTAAGAGTTTGATAGTTTTAACTCTTCTGTTTAGGTGTTTGATCCACCTTGAGTTAATATTTGTAGGTGCCATAAGGTTCAGGTCAAAATTCACTCTTTTGCATATGGATATTTTCCCTAGGCTTGCTAACTAATCATTAGGTATTTAAAATATACATTACATACTATTCGGCTTTATTGAACACATGGAAAACATTAAAACATGAAATATGGAAAACACAGCAAACCTTTCCCTGAGGTTCTTTGTCACCCCTAAGATCATTAACTGTTGTTCTGAGACTCTTTTTCAGTGCTGTCTTATTATAGTGGCCTCACATTATTTGTTCCTCTCTAGATTTTCATTGCTTTTATTTGTCTTCCTTTATTATCAAATGGTTTACTGTCAAGATCTTAGCTGTCATGCCTTCCTCATAGCAGTGTGGCCTCCTGATTTACTTCCATACACTAATAAACTCGATAGCCAAGCTTAACAAGAATTTTATATATATATATATATATGTATATATTACATATACATATACAACGTATGTATATATTGCATATACATACATACATATATACGTATGTACACATATACATATGTATATATATATACACACACACACATATATATATATATATACTTGAAATCAGTATTCTCTGAGGAAGGATCTAGTGGATTCATAAATAGGGTAAAGAAAATGATCTTCAATTAAAGGACTTTATGACAGCTATTGAATTTGATAGAGATGAATGTCATTTATGTTGAGGTCTTCATCTGTGTCTAATATCTACATAGATTACTCACTGGTATACCAGAAATATTCAAAAACAAGGCTTTGGGGTTGGGGATGGAAATCTTCATTTACCATTCCCATGGTAAATACACTGCATAGTCTGAAGCACCAGTGCGATCTCATGGATTGTAGGGTTGGGAAGAGATGTGCCTAGTATATCATTCGATGGTATTTTCACTATATATAGATAAAGCAGTCATAAATAACTTTAAGAGCATAGATAACAGTAAAATGTATTAAAATATTTAGGAAACAACATGTTTGGAGTACTACCTTATTACCATTTTGTTTAATGTAATTCCATTGTAAATTTATACAATCTGATTTTTAATGAAAGTTATGTTTAATAACTTGCTCAGAAAATTCCTGAAAATTTAGCAATTGGCTTTTCTGAGCTGGAACATGCTCTGGCATACCTTTGGCATTACTCGACTATTTTACATTGAAGGTAATAAAGTCATAAAATTTATTACCCCCAAGAATTTGTGCAGCCTGAAAATGGAGTTTTAAAGTGTTCAGGTTAATTAATAAGTGACATACATGGCCAGTTACTAATGGAAATAGGAATATTTCGATGGAATTCTGCAGAATATTGGATAGCTAAAATTCTCTGGATTCTTAATTTGTACAAGGCACTATGATAAATTCTTTGTTGTCATTATCTTGTTGAATCCTGTATGAGCCCATGGATGGGTGGTATTATTATCTCCATTCTATAGATGAGGAAACTACGGTCTCAGTGTCTTGTGTGTTCAAAGACATACTAGATTTTGAGTCCATATCTATGTGATACTGTGTAATCAAGAATTCTTCACTGAAAGTTCACCATTTATCAGAAGATGAACAGTGGAGGGGACTGAGAGGAAGATAATGTGGCTGGGCAAACATTGAAGCAGACCATGGTACAAGGTGGAACTAGAGACACTTAAATGGCCAGATCATACAAAACCTTCTATGTGATGATCAATAGTTTGGTCTTTATTCCAGAGCAGGGAAAGCCATATTTGAAAGATTTCAATGGTGGAATCTGAACTGTGTTGAAATCTACTTTTTTGAGGCGCACAGTTAAAAGATTACTGCAGAGATGATGAGCCCTGGCAAGAGATGATGAGTGCTGGTCTGGGGAGGTTCTGGTTTCTGGTTTCTTACTAGCTGCATGGATGCATGGAGGTGCCCTTCCCTGAGACAGGAAATGGTGCAAGATAAGCACCCTGCTGGGGAAATTAAGAGTTACGTTTGGAATACTGACTTTGAGGTCTCTTTCAAGGAGAACATGGAAGTGAAAATCAGATAACCTAAGTTGGGGACACACTCTGAATCTCTGCACTGCATTATGTCCTGAGGTGAGCCAGATGAATTCTGAGATCCTTTGAAACTTTGACATTTTGTGATATTATGTGCACTGACGTTAGGGCTAAGTAAGAGAGCAGCTGCATCCTTCCACTCGAGACTCTCTGTGCTGCTAATGGAATTAGAATCTTTCTTTGGAAGGACTTTGAGCCTTACCTCCTGTGGCCCTGTTCACTTTTTATCCTGATCATTATAGAATGAACTCAGATGAACTGGCAAAAGTAACTCTTGACTGGCTCTCCAACCTGATGCATCTTCCTTCCAAACTCGCCTGTACTTCACAGTATAAAGATGTAATAGACTGTGCTGAGGAAGAAAAAATACTCAATATTTATTGAGGACCTGCCATATGCTCAGTATGTAGTCTTCTATATACTGTGATAAGATCTAGGGCATTCTATCTAACTAAATAAAAAAATGATAAATTTATGTCCCTGGTCTTGGGAGCCATATGGTAATTGGAGGAAATGTAAAGTTGCTTTTGTTCAGTTTCTCTAATATGCAGCTCACCTCTCCTATAGAGTGGAGGTAAGTGGGGGTGAGATGGGAGGGGTGCTCACTGCTTTTGAATCTCTCTCTGCAGCCTTCTTATCTGGTACTGCCTAACTCGGCTAACTCAATTAATTACTGACTCTACAACCCAGTTTTCATCTTCAGAAAAACTTGTTGAAATTTCTCTCTGTTTTTGGCCTCTTTGTCCTTGTGTATTACTACTTTTTGAAAATTCCTTTGTTGTCATTTTAGCGAAGTTTGGGGAAGAAGAAATGACAAAAGCATGTTATAATTCTGCTACATTTAACTCGAAGCCTCTTTTGTTTCTTTCTGTTTTAAGATTTGGAATCTATGATATAAAAGTAAGAAAAAAATTACAGCCCTTATGCTAATTATTAGCAGAATGCGATAACTTCTCATTCATGTGACCCAGTTATCAAAACAAACAAACCAAAAAAAGAAAGCCAGAATTTCCCACTCCAACCATACCACTGCAAAATGTGTTCTAATTGTTAGCCAGACACTGTTATATTTGTAGATAAAGTGTCAGCAGGAAATAGATTCTAAGGAAAAAATTTACCTTGAACATTAAAAAATAAACACCCCCCTAAGATGAGCTTTTACAGTAGCCGATGTGGCAAATCCCCATGATCACTTTAGACTATTGTGAGTTTATCTGAGACAAGAAAAGCCATTTTGATCAATGTGATGGGTCCTAATCATATACATTTCCTTTGATTGATACGTGGTGGTGTGCTTTCCATCTAGTTAGGAGGTGGAGCAGCATTTTTGTTGGCATTTGAAGTGAGGTGCTCATCTGGGGACCCCTGGAAGTGGAAAAGGAGCTGGGGTTGCAGTAAAAAGCACAAGGTTCCTATGGTGCAGTTCCAGATAAAAGCAAGAAATTAGCTTCCCCCACGCCAGAGGAACCCAGTGGCCCAGTAAGCACTGCCATCATTCTGATTGAAGTGGACGAGAAGAAGGTAAAAGAGCTTCTACTTGGTATCTGAGTACCTGGGAAGTAAAATAGAAAGGAAAAAGCTTTCAGGGCCTCAAGAGCAGTTAACAAACCCTGAAAGGAAAGGAGAAGTAGGTAAAACTGCACTGCCTGAAAGTTTTATTGAGCGAAAAGAGCAAAGAGCTTCATACACAGACTGAAGAAATGATGCTTTCGGTTTTTACAAAAACTCATAATGTAAATTACAGGTAAGAACTGGTAAGGAAATAGCCACACATAAGATCATAACACTTCTAATTAAAATTTTTTTATAGAAACCTATGTGCAGCACTTACTACTTAAATGAAATACAATGGATTTTTAAAAGAAGCAGTAGGTTTAACACATAGACAATATAGGCAAGAAATTTTCACTGTAACATTCATAAGGAAATAATCTGACCTTAAGGAAAAATACCAGGTATATTTAGTGATGACAAAGTGAATCGGCTAATTCTGTTCCACAGAGATTTGGGCAACTTAATTCCAGAAAGAACTGATGACAGATTTTTATTGAAAAAATTTACTAAGAGCCAAAATGATGAGGGAAATGACATGAAGGATAAAGATGTTTCCTCTTTCAATAAAAAAAAAAAACCTACAGGAATGAATACTCATAATAGCAGTGTTTTTTTTGAAAGTTATTTTTATTAGTAAAAGGGAAAGTCATCCATTAATTCATTTTCCAGGAGGCAATACCTAGTTATTAGGGGCCTCAAATATTCATGTTTAATCCAGAGACACTGTAAATAAGAAAGAGTGAAAGGAAACTCCATAAACAGTTTTTTTATGATACTTTTATCATGTAGTTGTGATGTGAAAAAATTTTAAAATATCATTGTAGAGAGTTTTAAGGACAGCAGTAAAAGTTGCTTATTCCTTGTTGTAACTCCCCTCCCAAACCCTTGATTGATATAGCTCTATGTTAGGAAAGCAATGCTAACTGGGCTTTGTGAGAAAGGCACAGCTAGTTCCCAAAGCATTTCCCAAATATTAACTTTGCTACTATGTAGTTCTGTGTAGAATCAGGAATATTCTATGTCTGAGAGTCCTTGATTTCACCATTTTTCTAGAAAATGGTACTGTTGTTTGCAATAATGTCAGTCATCTCTGACTTGACTTGACTTATGAGCAGTGGTTATAGACCCTATGCCCAGGTTTTCCAGAAATGGCCTCAGATACCGTATTTGTGAACTATAGGTGTTATGCCTGGATACCAGAAAGCTTTCTAGAGCATACTGAGTGACTCCATTTGCAAGAACACAGAGTAACGAATCACCTGATAACACCACAGAGCACAGAACATGCCAGTAAATTTTTGCCTTCATAATTCTTGGTTATTTTTCCAACAGCAAAGCAGAAGGAGGAAGAAGAGTTCCTTCCGGGTAATTAATATGGAAAGGTTTCTTTAGGAGGAGATTCTCAGCTTTTTAGAAAGCAAGAGAAAAATATCGAATGGTTTCACTTATAACAGGACTATAAGGAAACCAAACAGGAGAGAGACAATGGGGGGGGGGGGAAGGGGAGGCGGAGGGAGGGAAGGAAAAGAGCACAAAATGGAATAGAAAAGAACACAAGACCATGGAGATGGATCACGGGTGAATTGGTGGTGGATTACCCAAGGGGAATACAAAATGTAAAAGACATAAATAACAATAAAAATATATATTAAATAAAAAAAATAAAGGAATTTAGAGGGATGGATCTTTTGGGTATTTTTGGTAAAACATATATAGGTTTTTGTACCTCCTCCTCCACCGCCTCCCCTCTCTCTTATTGCCCTTAATGAATGTGTTCTAGTTATCTAATTCTGAGTAACAACTCATCCCAAAACTTAGTGACTTAAAAACAGAAAGGCAGTTGAGGTAAGTCAGGTGGATCACAGGACAGGAAGCCTGAGGTCTTAGGGTTAACTGCTGGCCATGACTCATAATAAATTAATGCCAAGAGCAAGTCTACTCGCCTCTGGGGATTGCCTCTCCATGTCAGGGTCCTTGGATCCTCATGTTTATTCTTCCTCTTCAGAGAGTCTTTCTCTCTCTCTCTCTCTCTCTCTCTCTCTCTCTCTCTCACACACACACACACACACACACACACACACACCCCTTGTTTTGGTGCAGGGGTTGGTAAAGCCCACTTACCACATTGCTCCCCCCCACCCCATTGTAGAGTCCACAAGTTAGAATGGTTTATATTTCTTCTTAATGGTTGAAAAAAAATCAGAATATTTTGTGATAAGTGAGAATTGTAAAGATTTCTAATTTCAGTGCCTCCAGATCAAGTTTTCTTAAAACACAGCCATGCTCATTTGATAGCTTACCTTCTTTGTCTGCTTTTGCATTACAACAGCAGAGTTGAGTCTTGGCAGAGGCAGTGTGGCCTTTTAAGCCTTTAGATATTGACTTCCTGTCCCTTCACAGAAAGCATTTCTGACCCCCGATTTAGAACACAAAATCTGTATCAATGTGTGTGAGGAATGGCAGGTACAAGTTTTTCTGTGCTCAACATGGGTTCCATGGACATGAAGGGTTTTTTTTTCCTCACCATAACGCACCCCAGAGAACTCAGAGGGCCATTTCAGTCAACAGTGATGTCTGAATTTCTGCCTCCCATTGTGACCTCTCCCCTGAGTTTCTCCTACAACATTCCACTGCCTGCAGAATGGATCAGTTGAGTAATGCCTAAACTCACCACATTCAAAATGGACTAGCTACTTTCCTCTGAAAATGTTTTACTTTATTATTCCTTAGTGTGATATGATACAAAACCATTTAATCTTTGCCTCAGTTCCTGTCACAAAGTCTCAAAAACTCTTGAAATTCCTAGAGTGATAGCAGCAACTTTTATTACTCACTTCAACCATTCTTGAGTTTATGCTAACAAGGTGAGTCATGGCGGACATTTGGATAGTTTTTAAAGTAAGGCTGGTCAGACCAGAACGACCATGCTGGTGATTTTGGAAACCCTTCTGCACACTCCACTTTCAGGGAAAGGAGGGTGCCTGGAGAGTGAATGGCCAGTCATTTAATCAATCATGTCTATATAATGAACCTCCAGAAACCCAGAAAACCCCTCCTCTCTCCGATAGGAGGCGAGCAGGGAGCTTCCTGGCAAGCAGAGCTGCGTACCGGGAGGGAGGTGTAGCCCTACCCCAATGGGCTGGGACCCTTCCAGATATACCCTACATCTTCATCTCGCTGCTCATTTGCATCTCTTATAAAAAAATAGCAATCATATAGTCTGACACTGTGGGTGAGTTCTTGATTTTGACCATGAATTATTGAACAAGAAGGGAAGTTATGGGAATCTTAAATTTGTAGCCACATCAGACAGAAGCGTGGCACCTAAGGACTTCACCTGTGGCTGGCAGCTGAGTGAAAGTCTCATGGGACTGAGCCTTTAACCTGTGGGGGTCTGTTAACACTGGTGAACTACTGTTAGAACTGAATTGAATTATAGAGTATCTTGTTTGTGTCAGAGAATTGGGGTCAGAATATACTTAATTAAAACCTTCGCCATCCAACCAGTCATCCAAGGTAGAAATCTGATAGCTAGTTTAGCCTTGTTTTTTTGTCCACTCTCCTCATTCATCATTAAGTGATGCTGATTTTGCCTTTGAAGTATGTACTGACTCAGCCTCCTTAGCCCTGAATCCCACCTCCTTCCCCAACTTTCATTTCCCTAGTTTAGACACTCACCTGGGCCATTATGTAGCATCCCAATGTACCCCTTCTCCCCAACTTCAGTCTTGCCACATCTCAATTGATCCATTATGTTTTGTCTGTTGAAAAATAAATGCAGATCTGACCAGGTCTTAAAATCATTTAAAGAATGCCCCCTACCTACAGCAATGGCTCTCAGGATGTACATCACCATCACCTGTGTGAAGTATTTGTAAAATGCAGCTGTGTGCTCCAGCCTACCCTTGATGCTGAACTCTAACTAGGTCCTACCTGAAGGATAGCAGGATAGCTTTTTCCAAATAGTTTTTGAATGGGACACTTAAAGTATTTGTCCTCAACTACTTGGTGTTCATATGGATGAAAAATTAAATCATGGAATTTTGGAATTATTTCTGACAAGAAAAGGAGTAAATATTTTCATCTCACTACTAAATAACACTTAAAGATATCATTCAGAAATGTTCAGAGCACAGGTAATGTGCAAGTTCTCCATATCTAGCCTTTTTTTTTTAAATTCAGGTTGCTATTTGATGGCCAATCAAGTTGCAAAACTTGAGTTCAAGTGCCCAAATCTGCCTGCCTCTTACATGGGTAAACTGTATTACGAGGCGCCATCTTGGACTGGCAAGAGGCATGGGGAACTTCAGTGATGGGAGGGACCACCTTCAACCAAATTGGGGACTCAGGCAGGGAATGCAGCTTTGGGCCCCATGTTAGAATAACACTGCACATGTGGGGAGATTCCAGGACATTCTCTATCAGGGATGTTGCTCTACAAGATGGGGATAATTCCGTAATACCTCACCCACATGGTTTATCTATTTCTATAACATCCGAGGTAATTTAAGTGCTACTTTTACTATTTTAAAAGAAATCATTCATTTTATCAGAAACACACAGGTGATTTGACCTTAAACTTAGGTAATTACAATAATTAAAGAGCTAATACCACATTCACAAGCATGTGCAGACCCTCTCTCATTGCCTATTGTCTAGAAACCATTATGCTGTGTGTAGCTCCTTCTGTTCCCTGTTTCTTTGGAGTGCTTCCAAGATTCAGTCTGTTATTATTTAAACTCTCTCTGAATGTTGGTATGTTGGTATTTTTGTGCTCTGCCTTGTATGACTTATGGATGTTTTTTCCTTCTTGGTGAGATATTTTCCATATCCACTCACAACCATTATTCATTCCACATGCTGCAAATATAATGCCCACCTAATCAATCAGCATTTCTGCATTTGAAAATAAAACCATCCTTTCTTTATTATATTAGGCAAATTAGTCAAATGAGTGTTTTCTAAAACTTGCTGCCTTTTTAGGGCCCTTGGCTCTCAGCCTGCCTTTCCCTATTGCAGCCTCCTCCCTTTCTCCTCCTCCTGTTTGCAAACAGTATCCATTTCCTCTCTCGGGTGTTCAGGGTGGATTCTCATCGTCCCACTACAGTGTCTGCTCTGGTGATCAAATGTCATTCCCTCAGAGCACTGTCTTCCGGATAAGGCCCTGTGGGTGGTACTGGGGCTTCATCGTCTCCCTCTCCCCATGATGGAGCCATGAAGCCCCTTGGAATTAAACAGAGGAAACTCTCTGGTGGGTTTTACTTTCAGAAAACACAGCACCTGCACAATCAATTTTCATTGCTGAGAATTACAAAATGCCACTGTTGATGGTTTGCTTGAGACAGGGTAGTAAGAAAGAAAAAAGAGACAAGGCAGCTTACATACTTAATTCTTCCTTTCCCAGTTTTCCTCCATTCACATTTCCCTTAATTTCTCTATTTTAGTTTGATTTTAAGGATTCCTTTGTTTTAAGAAACCCAGGTCCTTTGTGCCAATCCTAACATTTTTGTCAATTAAGCCTCTTTAGGAGAGAGAGCCCAGTGAAGCATCTGCTGCCAGAAGAAGTCTTGCGGCCAGAGCCTGCTTGTTAGAGGGAACTCGGTCTGACTATTGTCCTGGCAAAGCAAATGGCTCTTAGAATCGTGCTTCTTTCTAATGTATGTGTTTATAAGCAATTAAATTCCAGTTTTAGGGAAGACTCACTAACAGCATACATTATTTTAATAGACATACAGTACTACTTTAAACCATCTTCGCCATCTGCTCATCATGATTATAAATGCAAAAAGAACATATTTTACATTAGCATCAGAAACTAGTGTGATATTAGGGATTGAAATGCCCATATATGCTCTTTGTACAATACCGAATGCATCTGTGCTATTTTCCTTTTCTTTCCACAATGCAAATCAGAGAAAGAAGATGTTTGTTCCTTGTGGTCTCTTTCCTGACATGGAAGATAATTTTCAGGATAGAAATTCATTAGGAGGGGATTTCAACTCACTATTCAGCCAAATACGCTTTTAAAAGTATATGAGCTGATATGTCTGGCTCTTGTTGGCCCTATTTGGCTATCTTAGCTCCTAGCCAATGAGGAAGGAAAAAAAAAAAAAAACAATATATCCAGGGCAGTAAATCTACCACAGTCTCCTTTAATGTCCATCAGCAACACAATGCAATGCATAATAGGGTAAATGTTCCTTTTCTATAAATAAAATTTAAAGGAAGCATGGGGTGCACATGTATAGGGGGAACATTTAATATAGAGTTGAAAAAGCATCCGGGTAGGCTCTCTGTTTTTCATCTGCATCTTTATAGTTGGATGATCTTTCTAGATGGAAAACAATACGATGGTGCTGTCGGAGGAAACAGATAAAACACTCAGTTCTATTTTCTTAGCTGGTCTAGGAAAAGCTTCCATATAAACAAATTCAACTCATAAGAAATGGTGCAGATGAGTACATTTGATTCTCTACCGGTAGGATTTTTAGCCAGAGTCTAGAAATACAAGCCAAAGGGAGGGATGCTCAGAATGAATGAAAAGAAGTAGAGTCTACTTGAAAAGACTTGTCCCCCCTCAGCAGCAAACTTGATTTATCCTTCACTTGAAGAACTGCACTGAAGTTCACACTGCATTTTCAGTTCAACAAATTTAAGAACAAACAAATAACCATTTCCCCCGGCTTAACTGTAGTTCTGGCTTTTACTTTGTATTCTGGCCATATTGGACAGTACTGAATGACAAAGGCGTGCACTTCAGAATGAGAAATGTCTCCTACAAGTGAAAATGAAGATGTGCATGCTCTTGAGCAGTGAATGCCTATGAGCTCTGATCAAGTCCAGGGAAGCTGGTAAATATCCTCTGGTGACTAACCCAGGGTGGGCAGGACTGAGACTTATGGCATCTATAAATGGCTGATGTTTCTGGAGGCAGAAATCCATTACTGTTCTATTTCCTCAACGCTGGGTTAAATGAACAAAACAGCATTTAAAACACAGTGCCCAAGAGGTACAGGCTGATTTTCTTTGGAACAGCTCAGCACTGTGATTCTGTTGAGAACGACCTTCTGTCTGCTGTCATCGTGCAATTCTGAGCTTTTTGAATATCTGGGGCCAAGAGTGTCCCTGTATACATACTGCTAGTGTGCATGTAATCCAATGCACATTCAATGTAAATCCAAGGCCAACTCCCTAAAGCACCTCCTTCACCAAGTTTTTCCCTGCTCGGAAATCTTCAGTGGCATCCACAGCTGATATTTGAGCTGAAGTTTGTGTTCATACATTTGTCAGCTTTTCATTCCAACTCCAGGACTTCTCTGGTCCTTTCAATTTCTCAGTCCTTCCACAAACCCACCAGATCCTGAGGGGACTTCTGGATCTCCACAGGCAGGCTGAGGGGGTCTGGGAAACTTCATACAGTTATTGGGCAGCATGAGGCACATCCCAGGACCCCCAAAACTGCCTGCTCTAAGTAGGTTCTGCCATGTACCGCATCAAGACAAAACATACTCTGTTTGTAAGACCTTTGAGCAAAAGCTATGTCAATACAATTAATGTGCAATGAAGACAAGGGAAAGAATAGATAAAATTGTCTCCAAATCAAGCACCCAAAGTTACCCATCCTCTTGTGGGCAAATGCACAACCAAGCAGGGCTGGCCCAGAGTGGGGCCACTGAGGCCCAAAAGCTTGCCCCACATCTAAACACCTTCTGGTGGGGACACATAGGAAAGGGGCAGAAGGGGCTCAGCATATCAGGGATGAAAGGAGAAAATCAAAATTAAAATATAAAAGCTGCCATTGTTAACGACACCACGTGTCTCTCACCCACATCTGTTTCAAGTGTCTCCTTCCGTGTCCCCCCAGTCCCTGGCGCAAGTCAAAGGGCAAGAAGCAAGTGCAGCCTCTTCGCACGTCTCTGCTCCATGTGCCTCCTCCAGGTCTCTTTCTTCCTCTCCATCTCCTTCCTTCCCCAGGCTCCTCCCCAGCCTCTCCTCCTCCCTGTGCAGCTCTACCCTTCCTGGGGTGGGGCAAGGAACCTGGAACCTCCCCTTTTCCGGGAATCACCCTGCTACAATATCAGATCCTTTCAGGCTACACGCAGCATAGTGACATATTCTCTGCCAGTAATGCTTATTGGTCTCACAAGATGGTCTCCTACCTGAATTTTAGCAGGAAGCAAGACCTATGCTCCCTTTGAATCTCGACTTGCTAGCATTTTGCACTCTCTCAAGCCAAAGGCTAAGACAGAGATGGTGGGTTCCTTCATGGATCTAATTAGTGCTTTTACCCTAGACTTGCTTAAAAACTTTAAACTGTTATTTTAATTTGAAATATAATTTCTGCACCTTGTTAAAAGAAATTGAGCAATCTTAAAAACTGTATGAAAAAAGCAAGTGTAGGGCCTCCCCGGTGGCGCAGCAGTTAAGCACTGCGCTGTGGAGCTATTGGCAGCAAAGATGCTAGTTCGATGCCTGGCCGGGAAGATTCCCACATGGCAGGGTAGACCTCTCCTGCCTCGCCCGCTGCTCCCCTCAGCAGTGTATTTCAGTCGATCTGCCTGTTCTGCTCCCTACTCTGTCTCTGGTGAACCCTCTCGCTGCCCCATGCCTCTGGCCTGTATCCCAGCTTGTATGCATAAATAAATCTTAAAAAAAAGAATAAAGCTGCTGGGAACATTCAAAAAGAAAAAAGAAACTGTCCCTCTCTTAAATTCGTGTCTAGTTTCTCTTCTAGAGGCAATTACTGTTTGTATCTTTCTTTTTTTCCCCAGAAAATTCCTATACATATACAAGGTACATTGCATTATAGCATTCCATAAGTTTCAGCTGTGCATCATTAAAATCAACATGTGTATGTACTACATTAAGTTCCCCACTGAAAGTCCAATTCTACCCTACACCATGCAATCGACCCTTTATACCCCAATTACCCACCACCCATCTCCCTTTCCTTCTGGTAACCACTAATTGGTCTTAGAGATTAAAAATTTATTTTTGTTTCATTTAGTTCATGTGATTGTTTTCTCTATATAATAAATATACCCCACTTGTTCTTTTTAACCTCTGCTTACTATAGTATTATTTGATATTTCGTAATTTATTTCATTAATGCTTTATCAAAAAACATTTAGGTCAATTATATTAATGAAAGTTCTCATCATAAAATCTAGGCAAGACTGATGCTGAGAAATGAGGCCTCAGGTTATGTTAAATTTCAGTGGACTCAAGTCACCACATACTTCAACTCTACAAGACCTTGGGGTAAGGGAGGGCGCTAGCAGGCACTTGCCTCTGAGCAGAAGGAAAACACAGGAGGAGTGACTTCCTGGGCTGATGAGGACCACAGATGCACTCAGAGCTGACTGTAACCTTGCTGCATCTATGTTCCAGTGCTTGCTTCACTGGGGTTTTGATGCCAGTTCTCCTCTGATTCAGCCCTTGTTCTTGTCCAGGTCTGTTGTGTCAGTGTGCCTGCATCTTGCTCTCAGACCGCCAGATCATCCTGGCTCAGCTCTTCTTGCTGTCTGAAACTCTCTCCTCAGCCCGTGGGGAGTGTGTGTGTGTGTGTGTGTGTGTGTGTGTGTGTGTGTGTATGACGTTACTGTATCTGTAAGACTTGACCTGCAGGATCTGAAGACTCCCAACTTTTGGAGACTGTTTGTTTCTGGTTTCTGGGACTCCCCTTTCTGGCTTGGTCTCCCGCTTGCAGATGCCTTCCCTTCGCTTCTTTTGTTGGTTTCCCTAGTCTTCCGACTCTTCAATGTTGGAATGCCCCCAAGGGCTGAAATTTGCAGTACCTGCTTCCCTGTCCACCCTTTCCCCTAGGAGACTGTGCTAATCCCACCATTAACATGATTGAGAAAGGAAGATACGCAGGAATCATCCTTGACTCTACTTTTTCTCTGTCCAATATCTTTAAGTAGTATCAACTCTAGGGGAAACCATGTTTGTCCCTTGTCTGAACCTTTCCCCAGCTGGATGGGGTTGAAAATAGGGAAAAGCAGCATTGGGAAAAACTAACCCAAGGCATAAAAATGTGGTTTGCATTGACAACATGAAAGCTGGTGAGTTTCAAGAGCTTTTGAAGTTCTAATTTAAACAAAACCCCAATTGTTTCATCAGCCTTTGTTTCCGCCAGGGAAAAAGGGCAAATAAATGGTGAAGTGACCACTCCAGTCATTGCCTGCTGCTGCCCCCTACAGTCCACCTGGATAGATATCCATCTCAAGAAGGCACAGGTCAAAAGGACCTTAGGAAGTTCTAGAAGTTCATTGTCTAAAAGGTAGCAACTGAGTGACGTCATCAACATGGCAGTGAAGGGATGTTAGAATCAACTCTCCCAAAAGAAAAGCCACTTATAAAGAGACATCCGCCAAACCCAGAGACGATCCAGAAATGCTACATAAATCTAACACTGTCACGGGTGAGTAGGACTTGGAAAGAAGCTGAAAAGACTAAGGAGAAGAAAGAACTACCAGATCCCCTCTCCCCTCCCCTCAATGCAAAACCAGACCAGGAAACCAAGATGAGAGGCACCTGAGGAGACCCAGAAAAAGAAAGGTGGGCAGAGGTGCGTCCCCGGCACGGCAGAGTGATAAACTCAAGAGTGACACCAGCAGTCCCTCCAGGTAGCAAGAGAGCCCTGGAGAGTGCAGAGTGCACTGGGGAAGTTGGTGGGACACGGAACAAAGCCCCGGGCAGCCGGGGTGTAGCCCCTCCCCCCACCTCTGTTATGGAGCCAGCACTCTAGCTCCCCTTTGGAACAAAACTCTGGGGTGGTGGTCTACCCCCACCCCCTCAGCAGCGCTAATATTTTCTAGCCACTGGAAGAACCATGGGAAAAAGCTCCCAGCTACAAGTGCGGGAGAAGCACGGGACAAAAGCCTCACAGTTAAAGCTTCCTGTTCTGCCCTGGGCAGGAGAGGGACCGCGGTTGGGGCAGCTCTGGCGCACCGCGCCAGAGAAATACCGTGGGAGGTGGTCAACTCCACAAACCCCAGATAAAGACCGTGGGCTAGGCTACCGCGACAGCCCTCCAGGTGCAGGAGAGGTGCAGGACAAAAGCTGCGCATGGTTGGGGCTCCTTGTTCCACCCCGCGCAGGAGAGGGACCGTGATCGGGGAGGTTCCACTTCACCGCGCCACACCGGAGAAATACTGCGGGAGGGGGTCAGTTCCACAAACCCCAGATAAAGACTGCGGGCTAGGCTACCACGACTGCCTTCCAGGCGCAGGAGAGGCACAGGACAAAAGCCGCGCGCAGGAGAGGGACCGCAGTCGGGGCAGCTCCACCTCACTTCGCCTTGCCGCGCTGCGCAGGAGAAATACTGAGGGAAAGAACAGGAAGATCGATAACGAGAATAATAGCAGCGACAGAGACAGAAAGAAAACTGAAGGCAGCAGCATCTGACACCCGAAAGGGGACAAAATCCCAGCAGTGGGGCCACCCAAACACCCTAAGACCTCAGGGGCAAAAGACTACAGTAGACCTCTCAAAGTAAACCTGCAACCACCATCTCAGCAGGAACCACTAAAAGAAAAAAATCTTGAGAAATCATCCTCCCTAGCCTACAAGGATCTAGTGTAAAACAGCCACAGACCTCAGTACTGGGGTTCTTGGAACTGAGTGGAGCTAGCCCTAGGACCACCAACCACCACGACCACCAGGGGTTTGACCTAACAGGGCCAGAATCGGTTAGATCTCCACCCCCCCCGACATCCAAGAAGGAGCACCCAAAGATATGCCTGCCAATTCCAGTGCCACAATCTCCCAACAATTACAACAAATCAGAAGACAAACAGGGAGAAGGAAAAATATAAACAACCAAGCAAGCCCGCAGGGAAAGGATATGGAACATAAAGAAAATCAAGCACCAATACCCATGGACAATGACACGGAAGAACTTCTCTCTCTGACAGATAAAGAATTTAGCATCATGATTAAGGAAATCATGATAAAGGAAAAGAAAGAAATGGAAAAAACAATTAACAATCTGAAGAAAGAAATCAAGACCCTAAAGAAGGAGAATAAGAGCTTAATGGAAGAACTAAAGATCTCTGGGAACAGCAATAAAAGCAGAATCGATGAAATGGAAGAATGCATTAGTGATCTCGAAGATGAAAATATTAAAAGATCCAAAAGGGAAAAGGAAATTGAAGCACGTAGGGAAAAGAGTGAAAAAGCAATTCAAGATCTATCTGACACTATGAAAAAAGGAAATATAAAAGTTATAGGAATCCCAGAAGGAGAGGAGAGGGACCAAGGAGCAGAGAAACTATTTAAGGAGGTAATAGAAGAAAACTTCCAAAGTATGAAAATTGGCATACAAGAAGCAAGATCTCCAAATCAGCACAATGCTAGACGACCTACACCTAGACATATCATAGTTAAACTCACACAAATACAGGACAAGGAAAAAATATTGAAGATGGCAAGGGGAGGAAACAAATAACTTATAAATGAAAACCAATCAGGATGACATCTAACTTCTCCAAAGAAACAATAAGGCCATGGAGAGAATGGAGAGACATATTCAACAAACTCCAAGACCATAAATTCCAACCAAGAATACTTTATCCCGCAAAGCTCTCTTTCCACTATGAAGAAAAGATAAGGATCTTCCCAGACAAACAGAGTCTCCAGAAATTCGTCACGACTAAACCCCCACTACAAACAATACTACAAGAAGTCCTAAAACCAAAACCGACAAAGGAATGAAAAAGACTAGAATAAGACAAGGAATAAAACCACAAAAAGACAAACAAAATGGCCAATATAGATGCCAATGTATCAATATTAACTCTAAATGTAAACGGACTCAACTCATCAATAAAAAGGCACAGAGTAGCGAAATGGATCAAAAAACAGGACCCAACCTTCTGCTGTCTACAGGAAACACATTTAGCCACAAAAGATAAACACAGACTGAAAGT
>PVIJ01011998.1:0-51922 GCA_004024925.1 Scalopus aquaticus
TCCCTGCTCTTCATTTAAAGGCATGGGGTTTGTTCTCATTTTGTTTGTACCAAGAGATTCTCTGATGAAAGTTATCCTGGCCCATTTGTATTCTAGCATCTTTATGATCCCTGCTGGGTTTAGAGATAGCTTTTAGTAATCCCACCAAATCAATCCCTCTGACCAACCTCAGGGGTCATCATAAAGTACTTAAGGGATTTTCATTTATTGGATCCTCTCATCGGGCAAACATTCTAACTCTTCTTAGAAGAAGAAAGGTAATTTTGTATCCTGCTGAGGGATACGATAGAACTAAATTGTATTTGAGTGGAGAGTGCTATTATCATTTTAGGGGTTTGATTACCAAATAAGGATGAATCCTCATTCCAAGGTTACCTTACACAACACTGACATTTCAAAGTTTCTCCAAACCAACAGCCCTGAATTTCTTGTCTGTAGTTCTTTCTAGGACACTCATCTTTCAACAGCTATCTATTGTTTACTCTATGTCTTCTAGGAACTCCATGATGTTAAGATCACTGAATTCAAGCTGACAATGTTTTTCTTTTTTCCCACATGCACAAAGGCAGGCATTTGAACAGAGGCAAGGGAGTTGTGACTGTAGTAAAAACCAGCTTCCTACACATCAGTGCAATGTGGGACAGTATGTTAACCCACTGAGACTCTAGGCATCAGACCTGCCACTGACACCGACACTTGACCTCTTAGGGACTTGCTTTCCTCACGTATATGCAAAGGACAGACAGGATAAAAAGTCCCTGAGAAAAATGACCTTGATATTTTTTTTCATTTCGGTAAACTCAAGACCTTTGACTCATATGGCCAATAATAATGGAAGTCCATAAATCCCTGCTGAATGAATGCACAAATGCTATTAAGGAATCTAAACCTCGTATTCAGGATCCTCTGATCTGTCCCTTTCCCTTCTGTTCAGCTTCTTTCTCTGCCCAGTATTTTGGGCATAAGCTTTGCTCACACACCCAAGACCACGTCCCTCTGTCTTTGTGCATACCCTCTTCTCCACCTGCCCACTCCCCTGACTATCCAAAACCTCTATGATCATTCCAGGGGCAATTTCAAGGTCACTGCTACTGAGACCTTTCTCCAACCCTCCTAGATGGACTTAAATCATCCCTTCCTCTGTAGGCTTACAGGGTTTTGTTTGTGGCCCTAGTAGAGCATTTATTTCTATAGATTTTGTATTATCCATATATTCATTCCATAGATAATATTAATACTCAACTGTATTCCAGTCAATGTACTAGAGTTCCACATGTCATTTCATTTGCTCCTCACAGCAACCCAGTGGACATTCATTAAGCAGTATTGAGTGTCTGCTAGTTAACAGACCCTGTTGTGACTTCTGGGAGTTGAGCAGTGAGAAAATTAGAAGATATCCCATCCTCCAGAGGTTTACAGTCTACTGGAGAGACACAGATGTAGAAACCAGCACAGAAATAAAGGAACAAGATAATTTCAAACAATGGTCAGCCACAAAAATAATAATAACAACACTGATGTTTTATTTTATAAAACATTGAAAGTAATAACAATGGGAAGTTAGAATTAATGTAGTTGGTAAATTCCTCAAGGATAATTCTACATCTCACGCATCTAGTTATTCCTAAGTGCCTAGGACAATGAGTTATAAACTTTGGTCATCCAAAAATCTTGGGCAAATAATGAATAGGACTTTGAATTTAGCAATCTGTAAGCTCCCTTTCATCACCAAAACTGTGCTGATACAAGTAATCAGTCTGAGGTGTAGGTGGGAGATGTAAGGTGTGCCTTAAAAAATCCATGCAGGAAATATCTTGGCTAACCTTTGAGCAGAGTCAGCTCTAAAGTTTCCAACCTAGCAGAGAAGAAGCATTTATTGACCCAATCCCTCAGCTAGTTTCCCTTTGACTTTGGAATGCATTGCACTTTTTATTTACTTTTGTGGGGCAGCAAAAACTACCTTTGTGATTATATTTAGTTTAGATGAATACAGCAATGAATCTGTATTTTCTTGGTCTACAGTTTGGGATGATAATAAAGTATAGGAGGAAGCCAGGGAGGGCCAACCTGGGATTACAGAGTTGCTGTGCAAAGTGGAAAGTTTTCAGTCCTAAAACTGCTGATGAATATTGCTAATGTAATGACAGGCAGAAGAAACTGTGCTGCTGTTAATTGATGATGACCAGAAGCAAGATGGAATTATGAAAGCCCCTAAACACCAACTAAGAGGATTCAAATTGCAAGATTTTCCTTTTCAAACACCTTTAAACCTACTTGGAATTGATTTCCCAGCCAGTAGGAGAAGACTTTGCATTGTCAGGTGATGATGAAGTCCTGGATTGGGTCCCACGTTTGTTATCTGAAAGTGTCCATCACTGCCTTTAACCTCAGCATTGGACCAGGGTATTGAGTTTTTGTCTGTGTAAAACTTTTTCAGCCCTTATCAAGATGAAACCCACGAGCTGGGTACTTAACTCTCAGCCACAGCCAGCTCCACCAATAGGCGCAGACAGCAGCCTGCTTTTGAAGTGGGAGACCTACAAACTGCTCTGATTAGTCACTAGTGTATGGGGGAGTGGAAAGAGGAACCCCAAGGTCAAGAATGTGCTGATCTCACCTTTTTTCAGAAAAGTGATTTTGGAGGATATGGGTCCCACACTTCCGTTTCAGACTTCACATGAACCCCCTCTCTAGTGCAGCCACATAATCGGGTCTGGAACTCTCCTTATAATCAAGTCAGGGAAAAGATTGTACTTTGAATTAACTGTTACTGCATTTACATAGTTTTATAATATTAACATGGCTGTTAAATATTTTACATTCTGTTTACCCATAATTACCCAGTGATTCTGATAGGTGGCAGATCTTATGAATGCTTAGAATGAGGCTAAATATGTATGGGAAAAATGTGTCACAAACAACACAAAGCCACCTTGCTAGGAAATACTGATATCTTTAAAGAGGATGAGCAGTTTTTTTGAATGCTTTATCTCAGTTACCCTGCTTTTCTAAGATGTTCTCCATTACAAACTTATCACTCACTGAACATTGTGTGAAGGCTTTTTTCTCAGGTTGAATTACTGTGTTGAGCATGTTTTTTGTCTGTTGGACTTCAAATGCTGTTTTCCCCCTGAAGTCAATTCTTAAGAGTTTTAACTAGCAATGGAATAATTTGTGTTCATAAAGCAAATGATTTTGGCTAAGGAATTTTGGTGACAAGACTTAATCTTCATCGTGTTTATAGTTCCTATTTTGTCTAATATTTATTTTTGTAATGTAAGTAGCTTTGGGCTAAGATGAGGGCAATCCATTTATAGAATGCTGCTCAAATACAGAGAAATCCAGCCATTTTTAGGAGTTTGAATTTCAACACAGAGTCATCCAATCTAAGTGAAATAGTTTGTTGAATGTTGAGTATGAAACGGTATTTCCTTTCTCAAAAACAAAACAAAAAGACAAATAATGTTCACACATATCAGGTCTTGTGCTAAGTGGGAGGGAGTGAAAATATGTTAAATTCAGGTTAAAATTTCTTCTTTTATTTTCAAATTTGTATTTGTTCTAAGGTAGCAAAATAATCTTCTCAGTCATCCATTGGTAATGTATATCGTCTTTCAGATTAACTTAGCAATATCAAAAATACAATCTTTAATCATTTTCAGGCTATCGGTGGACTGAGCCAAATGTTCTTTTTGAAATGCATTTAAGGAATGTATAAAAACCTGTACCTACTACAAATCAAGGGTGCTCGTTTATTTTATAAAAGGATTCTTTATAAATGAAAGGAGGAATAGTGCTGTGCAGAAGAAAGAGCTGGGGGGAAGGTTTATATACAAACCTCTTATAACTGGGCTGGCATTCATCAGCAAGCCAAGTGTCCTGTCTCTCTGCTTCCTTATCTCTTAAAAGTGGAGAGATTATTTCATATAGTGGCCAGCACATAATCTGTCCTCCAAATATGGCAGCTGTTAATACAAAATAATTCACCACAATTTTCTTGATGTTAAACTCTGTTGTGTTTATAAGAACTATTCTCCAAATTTAAAAATCTGCACATAACTTTCAACAACACATTATAGAGAGGACTTTCACAATATTTTTCTAGATGTCAAGTAAGTGCTCATTTATCTTTTGGTCTGTGTCAAACACATTGAAAGCTATTAGCAAACTTATATTTTGCAATTTTCTGTGGAGCTCCTTGCTAAGATGTACTTGTTTGGCAAACACAGTCTCTAATCAACCTTCTTGACCATCCATCTTGCCTCTCTAGGGTTCTGATATTTGCTTCATGTCATAGTACACAAGCAGTAACTACATGTTCATACTTTTCTATTGTAATAAAACCTCCTCTCTCTCTGCAAACACACCTTTATCCTTCTCTGGCTTTCACATTGACTCTAATGAACTCTTGGATGGTGATTTCTTCTCTGCTTACTGGAAGAATTTTCTCCTTTCCTTATTGCACTGGTTATTTATCTCATTGAGAGCAACTTCGCAGACTGAGTTCAGTCTGAAGAAGTTAGAAACTAACAAGTATAACAAGTTGCTTTTATCATAACATAAGAAGAAAAATGAACTTTTAAAAAATACTAAAACTCTGCTTATACTCTAACAAATAAACGTGTTTACAAGAGGGGGAGGGTGTGGGAGGAATGAGTAGAAAGTGTCAGTGAGATGGTGGTGAAGGGCAGTGAAACCTTCGTGCTGGATGTGAGGAGCTATATACCCATATCAAGTTGTGAAGCTAGGGCCTCCCTGGTGGCGCAGAGGTTAAGAGCTGCGCTGTGGAGCTGTCGGCAGCGGCAACGTGAGTTCGACGCCTGGCCAGGGAGAATCCCACATGGTGCCGCAGACCTCTCCTGCCTCGCCTGCTGCTCCCCTCAGCATGTATTTCCATCGATCTGCCTGTTCTGCTCCCCACTCTCGCAGCCCCACGCCTCTGGCCTGTACCCCAGCATCGTATGCATAAATAAATAATTTTTTAAAGATTTATTTTTTATTTATACATACAAGCTGGGGTACAGGCCAGAGGTGTGGGGCAGCGAGAGGGTTCACCAGAGACAGAGTGGGGAGCAGAACAGGCAGATCAGAAATACTCTGCTGAGGGGAGCAGCGGGCAAGGCAGGAGAGGTCTGCCGTGCCATGTGGGATTCTCCCTGGCCGGGCATCGAACTCGCATCGCCGCTGCCGACAGCTCCACAGCGCAGCGCTTAACCGCTGTGCCACCAGGGAGGCCCCTAAATAAATAAATCTTAAAAAAAAAAAAAGTTGTGAAGCTGTATTTCCAAAGCTCACAGTATTTCAAACTAGTGGTAAATCAATACAAAAATAAATGAAAATAAAAAACACCTTGATGTTAGTTAGCATCAAGATTACATGATAATTAGTTGATGAAACCTAGAAGTTCTAAAATAAGGCAGTCTACTTCTTTGTGAATAATGATAAATGGAAAAGTTGTAAAATTAACTATTAAATCAGTTAGCTTATCTTATTGGTGAAGATATTTGTAATTAAGGATATATTTACTTTGTTGAAATTATTTTCCAAAAATAGAGGAGTCATGCCCAGGGCCTCTTATTGCTCTAAGAATGCATATTATTGTAAACTCAAATTTTTATCAAATTAAAATTTCACAGGCAAATTCTCTAACTTTCAAAAATGTTCTTTGATACTTGTTAATTGTCAATTTTTGAACTCTTGATATTCTGGCATTAAATTTTGTTGTCAATAAAAGCTGGCCTCCAGCCAAAGCCTTTCCCTGTGACTGGTAAAAGGATTGGTTTGATGATGGGCATTTATTGAAATATGCTAATATATGTGTTTGGTTGATCAATCACAAAGTTTGATTGATCACAAGGGTGTTCTATGAGTGCTTTATTCTATCCTGATAGAAGTCAGGACTTCAGTATATAAATATTTCCATCTATGTTGCTTGGACTATAGGCTAAAAATTCATGTACTAAAATATCAAAAGTCTTAGTTATAAAGGAGTCTCCCCCACAGGGGTTTCCCTGGGCACAGTTTTTCAATTGAAATTAGAATTATCTGAATTTTGTTCATGTAGGCCATGAACTAAGCAGTGTCATAAACAAATGCAGTCACTGAAAGAATAAATGTGGATACTATATTTGCTTGTTTTATGAGTCCCAACAGATCCCTCTATTTTTTTGCATTTCAAAAGAGACACCTGTAAGCATTAGTTCAGTCAAGAAACACAGATACAATTATGAGAAAGATTATTTTTCTGCCTCTTGAGACTATAAAACCTCAAAAAGAAGGTTTCAAAATTAGGGAAACACTGACATATATCTCTTAAAACTTCCCCCAAATAAGTTATCCTTGATTAGCTAAAGATTGTTTTGGTTGAAGGCTTTTTAAAATCCTGGTAAGCACATGTTTTCATTTAAGAGATGGTGGAATATATACTTCTAAGCAATGAACAGTTTATGGCTCATCTATTCACATGCAGCATAATCACCTAGGACAAGACTGAACAACCATACTCCCCCAAAGCCAGGAACAGGTGCCACACCTAATCATTCCAAATGTTAGGAAGATTGTCCTGGCAACAACTTTCTGCAAAGATTCAGAAGACAAGTGTTCTCAACTACAATATCAGTGGACAGGAGAGGGAATCATTTGCATAGCCATTGCAGGCACTTGATGATGAAATGAGTGCAAGATTGCCTGTGAAAAGGAATGAGTCAATTATGGTTTATTAGCTTGTAACATACCTTCTGACCTCTGGGATAGGCTCAAGGTGACTGATGGCAAGAAAGAATTATCTGGAGATATCCTTTCTGTAAATGGAGGTTCCTATTCATATCTTAATCTTTAATAGTGAAGAGTATTATTGAAAATATTAGTTATCTGTAGTGTTCTTTTATCCCAGCTATATTTGCTTTCAGCCTGTGGGTAAATTGTCCTTAAAAAGAACCTGACAAATGCCTGTCTGACTCTGAACATTAGATTGTGTGTTGTCCACCACATCAAAAGCTTGTATTGCATTAATTATGTTTTATGTTAAACCAAAGGTGATCATGCTAGAACTATTCTTTATTGTCCCATTTTTGAAGAATTCTCTGCTTAATAATTGAAGCCAGGGAATATATGGGAAACCCCACTCAATCTAATAATTCAACACATATGACTTTAGGGCTTTGTGATTTTGCTCACCCCAATCCATTTTTTCTTTTTTATTTCAGCCCATATTAATCAATTTATCTGTATTTTTCTAACAAAAAATATAGAAATGGAACATACTCCTATAACCTTTTGATTTATGAGTTCATCATTATTAAGGATGTTGCTTGTTATATATATTACAAGTGTTTTACTTTCAATTTTCTTTTTAGTTTAGTCTTTTAGGATATACTCCACAGTTTGGGTAGGGGAAGTGTATAGCGTTTTATGTTTTCTGACTTTAGCATTCATACTTAAAAATATTTCTTCCACATTCTGATTATATAAATATTTTTCTGTATTTTCATGTAGTACTTGAGGATTTTATTTTTACATACCTCCCTAACTTTCTAGTCTATTGCCCTTTTCTTATACAAACCAAACTATGCATACTAAGCTATTTAAAAAATTGAAAATCTGAGAATCATATCTATGTTTCAAAACTGCTCTACATGGTAAAATGCAGAGAATGAGGGAGTGAATTTCATTTCAAAATGCCAAATCATAAGTTTCATTGCCAGAATATATTTATGAACTGTTTTAATGTGAGATTATAAATTGAGAATAAATTATTTTAATTGTAATTTTTGAAATAACATTATGCAATACTGTGTATCATTCAGAGGTATAGGTTCGTGATTCCTCAAATGTATGTTTCCACACAGCAGCCACCACCTATGCACCCACAGTTTTTCACCATAGTCCACTGGGCCTTCTTTCCTCTCCCCTTTGCTCCCACCTTCACCCTACTCATCTGGTAGACTCAGTTTTCCAATCAGATTCCTAGGATTTTGTTTGCTTTGGTTTTGTCTGTTCCTTTGTTTTGTTTCTCTGTATTCCACATATGAGTGAAATTACCTGGTATTTGTCTTTGTCCTTCTGACTAATTGCGCTTAGGTAATCCCCTCCAGTTTCATCACTGTTGTTGAAAATGGCAAGAGTTCATGTTTGTTTTATAGCCAAGCAGTATTCCAGTGTGTCTGTAGCCCACATCTTCCTAACCCACTGCTCTGTCATTGGGCACGTAGATTGTCTCTATAACTTGGCTATTGTAAATAGTGCTGCAATGAACAGAGAGCATATATTCCTTTGAATTAGTGTTTTTGTATTCTTTCTGTAGATACCTAGAAATGAGATTGCAGGATCATATGAAAGATCTATTTTTAATATTCTGAGAAACCTCCATACTCTCTTCCATAGTGGCTGGGCCAGTCTACATTCCCACCAACAGGGTAGTAGGTGTCCTTTTTCTCTACATCTTTGCCATCACTCAGTTCTGGTCTTTTTGATATGGGCCTTTCTCAACATTTGCGAGGTGCTATGTTATTGTGTTTTTGCTTTGCATTTCCTTAATGATAAATGTTGATGAGCATCTCCTCATGTGCCTATTGGCCATCGGTATGTCTTCTTTGTAGAACTGTCTATTTAGTCCTTTTGCCCATTTTTGATTGGGCTATTTGTTTTCCTTTTGTTGAGTTGTATGGGTTCTTTGTAGGTGTTGGATATCAGCCCTTGGTCATATGGATGATTTGCAAGTATTTTCTCCCATCTAGAAGGGTGTGTTTTTGTCTTAGTAATAGTCTCTTTCACTGTGCAGAATCCTGTTAGTTTGATGTAGCCCCATTTGTTTATTTTCCTTTTGTTTCCCTTGTTGTTGGAATCAGTTCTCCAAAAACATCACTGAAAACAATGTTGTAGAGTGTTTTCTTCTTTGCACTTTATAGCTTCAGATCTTCCATGCAACTCCTTAATCCACTTTTAGTTAATTTTTGTGTATGGTGTCAGGTAGTGGTCTAGTTTCATTCTTTTTCATGTGGCTATCCAGTTTTCCCAACACCATTTGTACTTCCCAATACCACTGTATACTTGTGGCTTCTTTGTAAATTAACTGTTCTTGTAAGTGTGGGTTGGAAAGAACATGTGATGAAGAAATACACAGTAGCTTGTTGGCTTCTGATCCTGACTCCAGCAATTAGTTTTTGGATGCTGGGCAAACCATTTGACTCTCTGAGCTTCAGTTTGCTTATCTTTCAAGGGAAGGAACTAAACCTCTAGATGACCTTAGTGGTGTGCCCACACCACCAAAATGCTAAGATTGCTTATATGGACTGAGGACAATAAAGTTACCAAAATGTTGGCTCTTGTTTTTTTAGGATGGAACATACTGTAGTTCAAGAACAGGAGCTAAGGAAATTGAGTTCTGAATTTTTAGCAACTTGTTGGAGGTAGTGGATACCTTTCTCTCTTCAGAAGAATGGGACATGGCTTAAATCATTTCTCTCAGTTTCCTATAATAACAGAAATGTGTTTTGTAAGGTGGATTGTATGATATATTTTAAATGATTCTTTACTGTTTGTTCTATTTTTTGCATGTAAGTAATGAATACTAAGGGCTCTGCTGTGATAAGACCATCAACAAAAAAGGAGCTTGTCTTCTATTAGCCTGAAGCTCGAAAAAACAAGCAGTGTACTCAAGATAATATTAAAAATATAAAATGAACAGTGTCACAGGCACCCATTGATCAGTATGAACTCTGGCTATAGACAACCCCCTTGCCTGCATTTGTGGGAGTTGCTAAACATTATCCCTGAACATGTACTGAGAACCAGTGGAATTGGACTATGTACCAACACTCAGCTAGGAACCTGAGCAAGAACAGAGAACAAATAAACAAGTTCTCTGCCATTCTAGAGCACACATTCTAGTTGGGGGAAGAGATAATCAACAATAAATATAAATGCTTTTTAAATAAGCATAAATGCTTTAAAAACCTTAAGCAGTAAAGTGGATAGATGAAGCAAGTGCAGGTACTGCAAACAGAGTGTTCAAGGAAGTTCTCTAAATATTTGATACATGAAGAGAGAACTAAATGAGTTGGCTGTCACTGAAACACTTGGAGAAAGTGCATCTCAGGGAGACAGAATAGCAACAGATTTAGACCTCAGGGGAAAAAATGCTTGGAGTTTGATTTGAAAGACTGTGAGAAGGTCAATATAGTGGGAGTGGAGTTTGTGAGAAATGTAGACCATCCCTCAGAAATGGAGCCAGGAGATGAGGCTGATAGCAGGTCAGATCCGATAAGTCTAGACCCTAAGTACAGCAGGACATTATGGGAGGGTTTTTAAGCAGAAGGCAGAGTGATTTGATTTACAGTTTAAAAAATACCAATAGAATACAACTGAGAAATAAACCCATGCCTATGTGTCAACTAATATTTGATGCTGGAACCAAAAACACTACATGTGGAAAGGATATTCTCTTCAGTAAGTGATGTTGGGGAAACAAGATACTGAAATGCAAGGGAATGTAATTGGACGCCTATCTTATAGCACTAAAAAAAACTAACTCCAAATAGATTAAAGACATAAATGCAAGACCTGAAACTCCTAGACTCCTAGAAGCTCCTTCGTATTGATCTTTGCAGTGACTTTTTCAAATATGATACCAAAAACAAAGGCAATAAATACAAAACTAAGCAGTGATCCTATATCAAACAAAAAGGTTTCTATACAGGAAAAGAAACAATCTGCAGAATGAAGAGACCACCTAAGAAATGGGAAAAAATATTTGCAAACCACATATCTGATAAGAGGTTAATATCCAAAATATGTAATGAGCTTCTATGACACAAGAATTTAATTTAAATATTTTTAAATGATCTTATTTAAAAACAGGCAGAGGACATGAATAGATTTAAAAAAATATATAACTGATGAAAAAGATGTCCAATATCACTGATTAGAAAAATGCAAGTCAAAACCACAGTGAGATATCACCTCCTTATAGATGCCTCTTATCAAAAAGTAAGAAATAACAAGTGTTGGCAAGTAGGTAGAGAAAAGAGCACTCTTGTACATTGTCGGTAGGACTGTAAATTGGTGCAGCCACTATGGAAATAGTGTGGAGCCTTCTTGAAAAATCAAATCAGAACTACAGTATGAACCAGCAGTCCCACTTCTGGACACACATCCAAAGGACATGAAATCACTACTTTAAAGAGATATCTACACCCCCATATTTATTCAGGTGTTCTTCACAGTAGCCAAGACACCAAAAACAACTAAGTTGAAAGAAAATGTGTGTGTATGTGGGACGGAGAGAGATAGAGACCCATTAATGGTTGAAAGAAAATGTGTGTGTGTGGCGGAGGGTGGGAGACAGAAGGAGACAGAGACAGAGAGAAAGGAATATTATTTAGCCAGGAGGAAGAAGGAAATCCTGCCATTTGTGACAACATTAATAGACCTCAAAGACTTCATGCTAAGTGAAATAACTCAGATAAAGAAAGACAAAGGCTGTATGATCTCTCTGTGGAGTCTAAAAATCAAAAAAAGGAAACAGAAGGATAGAGGTTGCCAGGGGCTGGGACATGGTGATGTTGGTCAAAGGTACGAACTTACAGTTGTAAGATGAATAAGTTCTGGGGATCTGAAGCACAGCATGATGACTGTGGTTAACAATGCTGTATTAAATGCTTGAAAGTTGTTAAGAGAGTAGATTTTAAATGTCCTCACCACACACACACAATGTGATTATGTGAGGTGACTAACCTTATTTTTAAGTAACTTTATGTGCTAGTCATTTGATAATATATGCAGGTATCAAATCATCACATTGTACATCTTAAGCTTAGCCAATGCTATGTATATGTCAGTTATATCTCAGTAAACCTGGGGGACGGGGAGATAATTCCATTTGCAATGTGGAATGTGGAACCTAGCAAGAGAGTAGAAGCGGAAGCATTGAAGAAAGGTAGTAAGCATTTGGAAGACTCACTTGAGTCTTCAAATGATATCGGGCATCTTTTTCATCAGTTATATTTATTTTAAATCTATTCATGTCGGGCCTCCCCGGTGGCGCAGCATTTAAGCGCTGCGCTGTGGAGCTGTCGGCAGCGGCGACGCGAGTTCGACGCCCGGCCAGGGAGAATCCCACATGGTGCTGCAGACCTCTCCTGCCTCCCCTGCTGCTCCCCTCAGCAGTGTATTTCTGATCTACCTGTTCTGCCCCCCACTCTGTCTCTGGTAAACCCTCTCGCCACCCCACGCCTCTGGCCTGTACCCCAGCTTCTATGTATAAATAAAATAAAATCTTTTTAAAAAAAAACAGTTTTGTTAAAAAAAAAATCTATTCATGTCCTCTGCCTGTTTTTAAATAAGATCATTTAAAAATATTTAAATTAAATTACTGTGTCATATAAGCTCATTACATATTTTGGATTTTAACCTCTTATCAGATATGTGGTTTGCAAATATTTTGCAGTCTATCAAATCAGACTTGATGTCTGATTTGGAAGGTTGTGGGAAGAGGAGAAAAGAGGAAAGGGAAGAGGAGAGGAGGGGAGAGAAAGGGAGGGGAGAGGAGTGAGGATAATATTGATAAATTTAAAAGGCAGAATTATTATGTTCCTTCCCATGCCAAGATTCTTCTTTCATGGTTATAATTTGGATTATCAGAGTTTTATTTTATAAGGGATCTCATTCTCTTTCATAAGCTCCTTTTAAATGTCATTTATAAATAATGGCAAACCTTTGGAATAAAAGTTTAGCTTCTTTTAAATATCTAATATTCATGTTACTAAGAGAAGATAAATTTACATTTTATCAGGGACTTATTGAATTCCTTTATCATTTGTGCCTATGAACATTTGACTAGGAGCCTATAGCCCAGGCAATGAAGAAACCAAAAGTTCTTTGTGTAACATTTGTCTATGTGCATATGCCTTGGAAAGCCCTTATGCTTAACAGAATATTTTACAATGTGCCTATGAAAGAAAATAAAGTAAACCAAAGTCACAGAATCTACTTAGTGTAGATACAAAGTCTAAATAACTAAGAGTGCTTCAAAGAATGCCCTCATAGAAACTTCCATCAACATGCTGCTTTATGTCTTTCCCACTTTTTGATTGACTCCCCTTTCGGATTCTGTTCTTTCTTTTCCCCCTGATGTGTAAATTATCTAAGCCAGTTGTTATGATCTGAAAGAGCACCATAAGCCCGTACTGAGGAATGGGCTCTCATGGTCTTCGTTTTCCCAGAAGATGGTCTCGTGAGGAAGACATACCATTTATCTCTCTGAGAACTGGTTTTCTAATTATTAAAATGAAGACATAAGTAACATGAGATTCGGATCTCAGCATGCTAACTTTCATCTGGACTTATGGACTCAGGTCACTTATGGATTCAAGCCATCACTTGATAATTACAATGTGATTTGATCTGGGAAATCCGCATTACAATAATACAAGCATACGATTCAGTTGGCAGCGAAAAGGAGAGGGAGGGAGAGTTGGAAGACCAGCAAGCAAGCAAGTGGAAGTCAGGTCCAGAGCTTCCCTTTCAGCTTATGGATGGTGAGGGGAGCCCTACTCCTCCAGGCAAAGCTCTAGAAGCTGTTGCCCAAATCTGGGAAAGGAAGAGATACCCCTCCCCCCAAGCAGGGAGGCCAGAGCACCTCAGAATGATTAAATCCAGACCCTGTATTTATACTGGACCACCTGTTAGTTTTATTTTGGGCTTCACCTCTGGGCACAGCTAAGCTGCTAAATGTCCTTGCCCCTCAAATATCTGTTTATCATTGTCTGCTAACAAAGAGACTGCTTTAACTGATAATATAAGTCATTCCTAAAATGATAAAAATAAATCGCTTCTAAATTAAATACATTTCCAGATCAACAAGAATCATTATATATCAATACATGTAACAATATAATGCTTAAATTCTTTTCAGTGCTGAGATTTAAAGATTGTCCTCTTCTGGTTTTCATGTGTTCAACATAATCCATCAGTTGCTTTAATTGCCATTTTTGTGCTGATGATTCTTTAATCTGTAGCTTAATTTCCTGTCTCTCTCCTGAGGACCATTCTCACACAGCAGATGGCCTCCTAACCCTCTCCACCTGGGTGTTGTACTGGCCCCTCAAACACAGTGTCCAACAAGACATAGTCACTTTCTGCAGTAACTTGCTCCTCTTAATGTATACTTTCCTCACATTGTCTAAAGCTGGTGGCTCTATCCTCTCCTCTTCTCCCCTTCCCTCCCCTCCTCTCACCTCCTCCCCCCTCCTCTCCCCCCTCCTCTTCTCTTCTTCTTCTCCTGCAAGGAACATTCTACTTTCTTGCCCACTTCTTTGAATATAGAAGGCTCAGTTCAAGTGTCTCCTTAAGTGAAATCTTTGCCAACTCACTTCCTCTTCAAGTAAAATTTTCTACTGTTCCATGGTTTCCAACTAGACCCCCATGAGAGTCTGTTGTACCTTAATACTTATGTGTTTACAATTTTAATTCCTTGAGGGCAGGGATCATTTCTTAACTCCTTGTGTACCCTACCCTCAGCTTAGAGTATGTCACATAGTAGGTTATTGACAAATAATGAATGAATGAGTGAAAATGAAAATTCTCTTTTTTGAGGTTGTTCTTTCTAATCCAGCATGTATCCTCACACCAATAGTATCTTTAAAACTTGGAGAAGCAATTGCTCTTTTGTCCAGTCTCACCTGCCCACCAGCTTATGAAGATTTACATAAATGCCAACCTCCCTTGGTTTGCACACAGCTTTCTGCCATGGGAATTTAGTGTCCTTTTCATGTATATTCTGTCTAGCAGAATACACAGACCACATTTTCTCTTTCTTTCCTATCTTCTCTGAGGTTGAGATTAGAATAATGATGTCCAGCCAGTTTTAAGAGATGTTCATTCCTTGAACCCCACATTTCACTCAGTTCTCTCTGGATAAACAACTAAAATTTTTCTTCAACACAGACATTTATATATAAACCAGTCTCATCATGAGCCATTAACCACGCACTTTCAGCTCCTCAAAATGTTAATGAAATTTAGTCCTGATTCTCAGCTCTCATTCAGTAAGTATACTTGTGTAAATAGACTGTCCTATTTGAATTTTCCTCGTTATCGTTTTAAATTACGTCCACTCATTGGTCAGACTGGATGAAATTAAACAAGATGTTTTATTTTTTTTTAAGATTTATCTATTTATGCATACAAGAGCTGGGGTGTAGGCCAAAGGTGTTGGTGAGGGGTGAGAGGATTCACCAGAGACAGAGAGGGGAGCAGAACAGGCAGATCTACTGAAATACACTGCTGAGGGGAGCAGCGGGTGAGGCAGGAGTGGTCTGTTGTGCCATGTGGGTCAGCTCCTTGGCCAGGGATTGAACTTGTGCTGACACTTAAAACCCCAGTGCCACCAGGGAGGCCCAGATGTTTTATTTTAGCAAGGAAACTACTCTGTTATATGTAAAAATGGTAGAATCAACCCCTATATATTTTTTAAACTTACTGGTGCTGGAATAATTAGCATGAATGTCACGTGCATTTTGGAGAGAAGTTTGTCCTGAAAGAGAAGCTTCCCCGTCCGAGTCCATTGCTATCACAAACCATGAAGGCTTTAACCCTTTACCTCTACTGGGTTCTACTTTGTCAGTCCCACACCCATGTCTGTCCCCCTATCCTTCCTGACATTCCTCATAGACTCAGGAATAGCCCTTTGTTAGTTCATTTATCTTTGAAAAGATCATTGATGTTGTAGACAAGCTCAGCAGACAGGATTGTGCGCAATGCAGTTCAAAACAAGTGTCAATAATGATAATAACTATTATTACTCTTTATTAAGCACTTAAGTATCAGTGATAATTGCATAATTAATGCATTCAATCCTCAAAATAGTTCTGTAAATTTTGCATCCCATACCAGCCTTTTACAGATGAGAAAAAGGAGGATTGGAGAGTTTAAATAAATTGCTTAAGGTCCCACCACTGTAGCAGGCCCAGTTAAAATTTTAACTATCTGCACTTTTTTTTAATTTGCTAGTCATTTACATAGCTATACTCTTGGGAGTACAACTTCACACATCCATGTATGAACAAGTGCTCCACTCACCCTCCACCAAAACGCCATTGTCTTATCCCCTTCCTTCCCGTCCCCCTCCTCACACTCCTCTTTTCCTCAAATAACAGTATATTTTTTCAAAGAGTATAAGAATGCTTTCTGTGCTTTGTCAGTACATTTCCATTTTACTGCTTCAGATAAGTAAACATGAATTCATACTGTGTCATGAACAAGAGGGATCTTTAACGGAGGTCCTATTGAGCACGTATCCCTCTTCTTGTTGTCACTTCGTTGTAAGAAAATTGGAATGGCTGAGATGTTGAAACTCTGCACATAGGTTTGACTGACTTCTGTGAATGTTCTTTGCCTTCTAGGAAGATTTCCAATCTGCAGCAGCCTCAGAGACCAATTGGGAGTCAGTCACAAGTTCTATCTCAGTAAGTAATTTAGTTTTCTAATGCCAGCAAAAAAGCAACAAACAAACAAACAAAAAAAAAAAACTGATGTAAGAGCTGAGGTCAACCTCAGAACAATCTCAGCTGCATTAAGGATCTGCATGTTGACCCAAAGCTCAGTCTCATGCATGATCTATGCTTTCATTTCATTACGGTCACAATGGGCTGTACCACGTGCTCCTTTTCCTTCTTTCAGAAAGGTTTCCAGGAAATGCCAAGACTCATTGTAGGAACACAAGATAGACAATGATTTAAGTATTTATCAGTTTCAAAGGAGAACATTCCAACGAAAGGTCCGTTCAGACATATTAAACATAGCAAGCTGGTCCATGGCCCCAGCTCAAGTGGGAAGTTTGGAAATAATTTTGACTATATCAAGGGAAAGTTGTTAACCTTTGCATTTCAAGGTTCTCTTTAGACCTAAAAAAAAATCTCAATGTTTACAGTACGATAACAAGTGCAAGCCAGACGTTTTCTATTTGACTTGGAAATAAAACATAACTCACCCTCAAACTGTAAAATGTTTATGCCCTCATTTCTTTCCTCCAAATTTAGACATTTCTCTGTATTCTACCTGCTTATCTGCTTTGTGCAGAAAGGACAGGCCTTGTTTTCATCAGTCCTGTAGGCAGCACTACGTAGCAATAAAATACAAGATATCAAAAGCAGTTGTTCATTAAAAGGTCAAGAACATGGAGAAAGCTTGTCCATAGTGCTAAAGTGGGTCATGTGGCTGAGTCACAGTTGCTTTTTGTTTTGCTTTTCCCGAAAAGTGGTCTGATCTCCTTTGTTCTATTGGGGAGATTTTTTTTTTCTTTTAATACACTCTTATGGCAGGATTTCCTTGGCTATGGATTTTGTGAGATTGAGTTGTTAGTGTGGCTGCCTGGACTGAAACATGACCTGATCAAGAGATAAGTAGGGTCTCTAAAGGTGAAATTTAAAGTGTCCTGTTTGTTTTGGACAGTCCATTGTAGTGCTTGATCTGGTCCTAGCTAAGGAGACACTGTCCTTGTCAGGTAGGGACAGTGCTACTGCAGGGCTGGGAGGCTAGACAGGAGGCTTGGCCGGTGGAAACCTGGGACCAACAATTCAAGGTGAGGTCCAGCAGCAACAGCTTTTGTGAGTAGGGTCTAGGTTCCACACTATCAGGAGACCCCTCAGCTTTCCCTCATCTTGTACGTGATCCGTGGTGACTTAGGTAGTCTAATTCTTCCTGCTCCCAGGGCAGAAGACACCTGCTTTGAGAACCCTCAGCTATTTCAGTATATCCCGGGTCCTGTGAAGAGCAGGGAGTTCCCATCCATTTGGAGTTTTCATGGAAGCTCAGCTCTGGTTTGTATCCACTGAAAATGCCTCTGCGCTGAGTACCAAGTCCAGGCTCTGCTCAGCCCTCCTCTAGGTTAACCAAGGAGATGCAGCTTCCTCCTCAGAATTCTGTGCTTTAAGAACTTTCTGGTATAAGGAAAAGAGCCCTGGGACAGACCATTCACTCCCTTCTACAAAAGCCACACTTTTGTCTTCATTGAAAGGGGTTTACAATCTTCAGAGCATTTTTTTTCTTTTATAAATTGTTATCATTTTAAAGTAAGTTGGCTTTAGAATTGATTTTTATAAACATATAACAAAAGCTGGAGGAGATCACATCACAGAACAGTTGAAGAAGGAATACCAAAGTTAGTTCTTTCCATCAAAAATAGATCTAAAATAATTATGAATGAAACATGTTCTTGTGGATTTATTAGGCCACTTCATCACTCATAAATATTTCTTACCCTTCCTTCTTGCTTCTGTCAACTGCCCTGATTCAAAATTCAAATAGACCTGTGAAGCCCATATGTAAGAAACATTTTACGTTTTACCTATGGCTTGAATTTATTCTTCAAACTAATGTTAGAAAAAATTAGCTTCCCACTGAAGAACTTGGAACACAGGACCCTGTAGGTACTGCTAAGAGCAACTCGGGGAGTTCCAGGCCACTGTAAGTAGCCCTGGCGTGTGTGGGGAAAAGAGGGAAATGTTTCAATCTTAAAGCTTTCATTTACTGCCATGTTCCTGACTTCGGCCAGCTTGTTTTGATTTTTTTGGATCTTAGATTTACATCACTATAACACAGGCTGATTAGAAATCTTCTGGTGAATATGAGCCAAGCAGACTGTAGATTTTCCAGACAGTACTAATTAAATGAGAATTTGGAATTTTGGTAGTTGAAACATAGGTGTTGTCCACCTGCAGCATTTGATAACGAGGTATATGAAAGCAGAAATGATGTTTCAAGCAGAGTTCAGAATATACCAGACACATATACACACACATACACGCCTGTACACATGCATGAAGATAGACATATGCATAAAGACACATAACGCACATGCACACATACAAATAAAGACATAGTATATTCATACACATACCTACACAGACACATATCTACGTGCATACCCATATGTGCAGACATGCACATAATTACATGCCCGTGGACACGCACAAATACACACAGTATACAGATACATATAGTCATGCACACACACACACACACACACACACACACACACTTACATTAAAAAGCCATCCCACCATCTTCTCTCAGTCTCCACCTACCCTACCCATCTTCCCCACAAGCCATATTTGAAAACAACTACTGAAGGACACTGAAGGCAGGTTAATGCTTAGACACCGCTTAGTTTTGCTATACAAGGGTCATTCCTCTGAGCCAGTGATGATTGGATCACTTATGGATCTTTGGCCCTCGATTGGGTAAAAAGAGAAAACAGTATCTGAGAGGTGAGAATGTAAAGGTGAAGTTTGACATCTGTGACTCTGTAACACATACTACTTCAGTAAGACACTTCAGTTAAATTTGAGGAATATTAAGTTTTCATTAATTTCCATTTTCCGTAGTGATAGGAGCTATTTACCCTAGGGGGGATCTTATTTGTTTGGCAGTTTCTTTAAAGACATTTAGAAATCATTTGAGACTGAGCGCTATTTCCTTGTTAATGGGTCATGAATTTTTACAGAGATGTTTGACTCATGGCTCATTTGCCTCTCGATTGTACAAGGGTTAGTGAAGTAAGTGCTTGGAAACTTATGGGGGGATGTAGTCCATGTGTAATCCCTGCCAGACTTTCAATGACAGCCTCCATTTAAAGAGTATTCATGGGGATGTGTTAATGGCAGCTGGGATCACTCGCAAGCTACAGCACTTAAAAAATATGTGCTTCCCATGTGAATCTTCCCCTCTTAAGGAGTCAAGAGCCAGTTTCATGGCTAATTATGCTTGTTGACAGTAAATAAGCTGGCTCAAATGCCAAGTTCTTTCAAGATGTCTCCAGAGTAGATTCAGATCCTGCTCACAGAGCACCTGCATTGCCAGGTGACCTGTAAGCAGGGGACATGGATACTAAAATGGGAGAATGGAATGGATTATTTGAAACTTGCAAAGAAGGCATTCAGAATTTAAATTCCCACTGCTATCTATTGATATGGAAATGGATGATTTGGGACCTTGAGGCAAGAAATTGGATGACTTAATTTTAATATTTATTTCTAGGCAATATATTTTTCATGATTGCAATCCAGATGAACTGGAAGATACATGATCTGCCTGGTTTTCTATTTGCCAAAAAAGTAAATGACTCTCACTTACCAATGAATTGCTCTTGCTTAGGAATATGGCAAGACTGTGGGAGTACTTTAGTATGCTATTTATGCAAATGCTGTCTCATAGTAAGAAGCCTGCTTATGTTCCTGCCATGGAGTTGTATGACTGCTGTATTGCATAGCGTGGACTTTTTCTAAGTACATTGAGCTGTGTGTCCTTCTTAGGAGGTATCCTATCATTATCCATCAGTTACGGATCCCACACTCACTGCGGATGCTCTGGACAAAGCAATTGCAGAATTTGACACTGTGGAAGATCTGCTCAAGCACTTCAATCCAGAATCATGGCAAGAAGACCTTGAGAATCTTTATTTGGACACCCCTCATTATCGAGGCAGGTCATACCATGACAGGAAGTCAAAAGGTAAGAACCTGAGATTTGGAGGTTCTTCATAAACAGATGGGAGTATCAGGAGTCATAGCTGGTAAGGATCAGCCTTGCATTTACCTCATTTAAATCAGATGATGACTGTCAGTTCATTATCACTGATAATTCTCATTGTCCCTCCAATAAAGTTATGTTTTTCCTAAACTATGTGTTGCCCACGTAGCAAAACAAAGGTTTAATTCAGTCATACATCTGCCTGTCATAGTCTGGATCTAGAAAAGACCTTATAAAATCATCTTGACCAGCATCTGGCTCTTAGCAAGGAGGACGGCATTATTAACCTCACTGTAAACAATGGAGCTATCAAGACCAGAGGAGGTAAATAATTTTCTAAAGGTGGTGTGTCCAGTTAGCAATGGAGAGAAATGAGAGTCATCTTGAGGCTTCAGTGGCAGTGCTCTGCAGTCTGCTGAGCTTCTCTGCTCATATTGAATGCAGGAGAAGCCCAGGACCCAGTCCATGTAGGCATGAGAGGCTCCTGGTAAAGCAATGGTCAAAACTCTTGCATTGAAAGATTTCAACTCCAGTCATTTATATCCATGCCATATTTTTTTATTGAGCATCTACTATGTACTTGGTGTCCTGGGTGGTCATAGGATGTCAGTGTTCCAAGGAAGTAGCAAAAAAGTTTGGGGATAGTTGGCGGGGTGTTTGGGGAAGAGGGTGATAATCCTCTTCAGTATCTGAATGTTCAGGAAAGTATGAGAAGAGAAGGGGTAACATTCAGACAGAGAAAACAGCATACATTATAAAAATAGTGACAAAACTAAAACTTTTTAAAGAAGTAAATATCCTAGTCACTCACCTGGGTGGTATGATCTTAGGGCAAGAATGTTGATTTAAATGTTTCATTCTAAGAGAGAAAGAGGCTTGTAATTACCTCTTATAGAATAAGGCTATAATTTCTAGTCTACGGTCACCATGCTTTGTTTGATAAGATTTGTTATCATTCAGAATTTCTCCACAAATCTTCTAAGGCTGGTTTGCATCATAGATGTGAAGGTATTTAAGTAGTGTACAGCCAATTTTCTACATTTGTAATATCAGGGATACTTCTGAGAACCTGAGTCTGGGCCTCTTTAGTGGATAGCATTTGAGAGCACAGGCTCCTAGAACCTTTGGACCAAAATGACAGATTGGTTCACTTCTGTCTGGGTCTGCTGGCTTAGGTTATAAATCTTACATACTTAGATTGAACAGCTGGAGGAGGACAAGAGGGCCTCTGTGGCTCTGATGTCATGGCTATGAGCTTTATGCAGATCACTATAACATTTGAGCTGAATCAACCCAGAGCCTATGTTGAATTCCACTCAAAGAAGAAAGCGCTTTTCTGTAAGATGTCACTGTCTTTGAAGCCCTACAAGGTCAACTTGCATCAGAGTAAAATAGTCATTCATTTCCAAGTGTTTTGAAATCCCCAGAAGAAATATTAAAAATGATACTGGACCAGAAATGATAAAACTGACTCTGTCCTCAAGTATCTTCACCACTCTAGCTATTCAAAGAACAGCCCTTCTTGGGACGTATATTTTTGGGAAATATTAAATTTTAAAAAATCATCTAAATCTACTGCTGTTTGTTTAAGGAATTGTGCTAGGTTGGAAGCAGGGTGTCTGGGTTCAAATCCTAACAAGGCCACTCACATGTTTTGGGATTTTTCCACGAGGCACTGATTCTTCCTATGCCTCAGTTCCTCCTTGTCAAGGTGTGTGATCACCTTCCGGATATTTTAAGTGGTGTCAACAAAGACCCTCCCAAACAAAGTTGTTTAAGAAATGCCCTTAGCCATTTAGGATTTCTAGCATTTCTGTGAGGTTGTTTTGGGGGCAGTAAAAGTAACTTGACATCCCCAGGCTCATTTCAGAGTAAAAGCATCTCCACATTTTTTAGGCTACTTGCTTACAAATACAGGTAAGAGATATTGTAGGGAAAGGATTCTTTTTATGGGATGGCTTTTTCCAATTTTGGTTTTATTAATCTAGGCCTTGCCTGTAAACGAACAAAAGATGGTTTTTAAATAGTGTTTGTGTAAGGCATTTAAAGGATTGATTCTAGAACTATTGTATAGTTGATGGTGTTTCTAACTGGTTTCTTTCCTGTTTCCAGTTCATATCCCTGTCCTATATATTCCACAAACTTTTATATGCATGTTTCTTTAATTGTTTAGGTTTTCTTGGATGTATAGTTTAAATAACAAAAAGTCTTTTAAAAACTATTAGCAGTAGTTTGCAGTTCCAGCAAAGAAGAGAGTTGTGGGGTTTAAATTTTGTATTTTCTTTCTTATAGGAGCTTCTAAAAAGGTATTTTTATATGTTCTTTCTAACACGTATTGTGTACAACACTTAAAACCTCAATGTTTTGAACAAAACAATACCCAACATATTTTCTGCTGGCTGTAAATTAAGCAAGCATGCCATAATAATAAAAAAAAAAAAAAAAGAAACAATGTGAAAGGGGAAAAAAACAAGGAAGAGCTACTTAGAATTCTGAAATCTGCATGCACCAGTTCCTTGTCCTTTCCCTGTGATGTGCACAAGCCAGGCACAATTTGGGGAACTTGGAACACCTCTGCACTTATGTGTCCCACTACTGTGTTGTCATCGGATTCTTCTATTTCTGTACGGGGACTTGAGATCCGAGGACTGGAGGATCTCACCTTTAGCTCAATATTATATCAACTATTAAGCTTTAAGAAGATCCCACACAGGGCCTCCTTGGTGGTACAGGAGTTAGTCTCAGTGCTATCAAGCTATCACTAGCCACTGCAGCATGAGTTCGATCCCTAGCCAGGGAGCTGATCCACATGGCACAGCAGACCTCTCCTGTCTCGCCCACTGCTCCCCTTAGCAGTGTATTTCAGTCGATCTGCCTGTTCTGCCCCCACTCTGTCTCTAGTGAATCCTCTCACCTCCCTACCCCACACCTATGGCCTATACCCCAGTTCTTGTATGCGTAAATAAGTGAAAATAAATCTTAAAAAAAACAAAAAAACGAAGAAGACCCCACACATACACATCAGTGGCTTTGACTCAGAATCTCTGAGGGTGGAACAGAGAACTCATGTTAGGTAATGGTTCCTTGGGGATTGAGAGTCATCCCCAGGTAACCAGGGCCGAGAGCTGTGTTAGAGATTGTCCATCTCATATCTCCAGATCCTGGCACAATCTATGACACATGTTACAAGCTCCATGAATGTGTGTGAAGTTGAAGATATTTATAATCCAGCATTTGAATATTTCTAAAGTTTACAGAAACCCCTAGACTCAGGAGCATTGTTTTATTAAGAATGACTTTGGTTACTGAAATAATCTTAGAGGAACATTCACGGCAATATTTCACTGATTTCTGACACAGTAAACATCTCTCTCCCTTGTTGGCTTAGGTTGCATTTCTTAATCTCTTGTTTCAAAGGGCCACAAGGCAGGTCTGCAGTGTTTCACTTAACCCTGGCAAGCCACCACTGTCTGCTCTTGTGTAAATGCACTGATTTCATTGTTTATCCTTCCACTGATGTCAAACCACCTGCATGCATCACAAAATCCTAGGAAGTCAGCTTCAATATTTCAGCTGTTATTTTCAGCTTTGAGACCTTAAAAATACAAATTCATGGTTTATTTTCTGATGTATAAGAAAGGGAGCAGTGATCAAAGAGTGAAAACAGAAAAGTAGTTATAGATAAGGGAGGCCCATTAGGAGGCAAATAAAATGTGAGTTTTCTAGTCTCCCATAAAAGGTTTCCTGCTACCAGTATAATAATCTCTTACTGATGCTGTACAGAAGCTCCTTCACTGATGAATATTTATTGAGCATTCATTTTTCTGATTTGCCCAGACTGATCAAAAGTAACATTTTCCATAGTAACGAAGAATAATATCCTAAGATGATGCTTGAATGTGAATATACAAAACGGAGTTTTCTAAAGCCCAAACTAAAATACAGAATGAAGAACTTTCGTAGTGAAAAAGAAATACTTTATATCTTAAACTTTAGTAATCATGCTTTGTTTCTATTTATTTGAAGGGAGATGAGGTAACAGTGATTTCTTAGTTTTCCGTACAAAGAGAGTTGAAAATGGGAAGCAATACCACAGTAACAGTTTGGAGAGAAAAAAGAGACAGATAACATTGCAAAGTATTGAAGCCAGAACTTTAGCACCTAAGTTTTACTTTTCAAAAATTTGCAAGTAAGAGATAAGCTCAAACTTGTCTGTTAAAACTTCTGGATTGGAGATAATATAACAAGTTAATAGGTCCAACTTTCAGTTTCCTAGAGGGTGATGGAGAAAAGGGTAACATGGATAATTGAAATCCGTAGATAACTGTTGTTCACAGCCCGATTTTTGCCAATAATTTCAAACTCTCCCTTTTGACCTCAGAGCAAAAGTTTTTTTAAAAATATGTTTCAAATTGAAGTTACATTACTTCTGAGAACATGCTCATGTTAGCAGGTTTGCACATAATTGGGTAAAAAATTAAGTGGATATGCTAAAAACTACATAATTACCTCTGAATCATTGCATGACCAAGATAGTTCAACTGAAACTACCCTGTGACTCTTTTATAGCACATACTTTTGAACTTAGGAGGGATATATATTTATTCAAGTTCATAGCATGAAATTCAACACCTCTAAATGAAGAAATGATTGGCCTTAAGTACTGCTAGAGTAAGCATTAAATGAGAGACATTGAAAGATGAGACATTGCTTTATAGAGATTTACAATGTGAGATCTGTTCTTTTACTTATTAAAAAAAAAAACTTGACTTTCCAGAATGATAGTGTGTTGCCATATAAAAATCCAGCACATAATAGCAAGTGGAAACCTGTTTTTGTTTCAGGGCAGGGAGAGGTGCACCTCTGAAACCCCCAAACCTGCCCATTCTAAATAGGTTCTGCCATCTGCCGCATCAATGCAAAACAAACTTTAATAGAATTAGATAAGACAAAGAATATAGTTTCTAAATCAAGCACCTAAAGTTAGCCAATCCCTCATGGGTAAAAGTCCACCCAAATGGGATTGGCACAAAGCAAGGCCCAAAAGCCTGCCGCAAAACACCTTTTGACAGGGACCCATAGAAAAGAGTCAGCAACAGCCAGACAATTCTGTGAGGAAAAGAGCAAAATCAAAATCAAGATCAACATCACCATTGCTAACCTCCCCATGGGTCTCTCACCCACATATATTTCGATCAGTCCAGGCCAGTGCAGCTTCTTTGCATGTCTCTCTGCTCCTTGGGCCTCTTCTGACTCTCCATCCTACTTCCTTCCTTTTCCTGTCTCCTCTGTGTCTCCCCTTCTCTCTTCTCCAGCTTCTTAGCTCTCCTGTTCAGCTTCACCCTCCCTTGGGTGGATCAGGGAACCTGGAACACACCCTTTTTCCTGGGGACCACCCTATTACATTTTCATAGTGTGTGTTGTAATTGAAAGTAAATATAATTGTTAGGGCATTCTATATCAATAGTTTGAACTACAAATATGTCAAATAAAAATACATGATTCCCCAAAGAGTTGCCATTTTTAATGACATGCCAAAATCAACATGTACTCCTCTTTTTAAAAAAATTAGTATTGGCGCCTCCCTGGTAGCACAAAAGGATACAAAGGGATAGCACTATGGAGCTATCGCAGCCACTTCAGCACAAATTCAATCCCCAGCCAGCGAGCTGACCCACATGGTGCAGCAGACCTCTCCTGTCTCACCCACTGCTCCCCTCAGCAGTGTATTTCAGTTGATCTGCCTGTTCTGCTCCCCACTCTGTCTCTGATGAATCCTCTCACCACTACCCCCACACACCTCTGGCCTACACCCCAGCTCTTGTTTGCATAAATAAATCTTTTTAAAATTAATATTTTAATTCAATAATAATTACATTAATTAGTACTATTAGTGGAGTGATAATAAATGCATTACAAGTGACAGGGTTTGAAATATTTGATTTTTAACGTTAAATGGCTTGATTTTATAACTTTGCATAGTAACCAACCCATTTCTGAGGATCTAATAACAATTCTGTGATTTCTTAGATGAAAGACACTTGGTTCTTTAACTTGAAAATTATTTATAGATAAATAACTGGCATAGGAAACTGGGAATTAAATAAAAGTTTTCTATCCGAATGTTTGATATGGTTCTGAATTCTCTCAGGTCACCTTTTCTTTTAAAATTAGCCATTTATTTCTTTGTTATGCCCCCACATGCAAACCAGGAAGATACAAGCTTTGCTCTTTCAAAAATGATTTAGAATGTGGGAGAGAATTTCAAAGGGTAGGAAGATTTAAACATATTTTAGAAATAAGCTGAAGTCATCCACCACAACTTGAATGCTTGCAACTTTCTCTGCCTATTTGATATCTGGGTAAGAATTTACAAAATGTCCTTGGCTGGCAATAGTGATGAATCACATGAGGCAGTCTTGAGGGATCAGCCTCTGTAAATTAAACAGAGTGCTGGGACACTTATTTTTCTAATCTCTGTTGTTAACTGAGGGTTAGCTTCATCCAGTTTCCTAATCATGTAGTATGCATCAGGTAAAGCCTTTTTATCAATATTAAAAATTGTTTACCGTAAGTATGATAGGATGAGAACAAAGGAAGGAGAATATTATAGTGGAAGAGCATCAACTTTGGAGTCAAGTTAACTTGACTCAATCATAAGAATAGTCACCTTAAAGAAGTTCCTTTGAGACCCTTGGACATCTATTTTCTGCATGTAATAAAATTACTCTAGTTATAACCAGTTTGCAAAGTTCTATTAGGGGAATAATAGCAGAGTGTTTTTTGGTTTTGTTTTTTTTTTGGTTTTTTTTTTGTTTGTTTTTAAAGATTCATTTATACAAGCTGGGGTACAGGCCAGAGGCGTGGGGCAGCGAGAGGGGTCACCAGAGACAGAGTGGGGAGCAGAACAGGCAGATCAGAAATACACTGCTGAGGGGAGCAGTGGGCGAGGCAGGAGAGGTCCACCGCACCATGTGGGATTCTCCCCGGCTGGGCATCGAACCCACATCGCTGCTGCCGACAGCTCCACAGCGCAGCGCTCAACCACTGGGCCACCAGGGAGGCCCAATAGCAGAGTGTTTAATACCTAGCAGGCCTTCTATATGCACTACTATTATAACTTGAATATAAAATGCTGCATAGAACCAAGATATTTCTGTGAACTCTCATCTCTAAAAGGCCTTATGATAAGCATCAGTAATCTGGAGCGCCTCATACAGAGTTCCCAGATATTGTCAGATTTAAGTATCTGTGGAATCAGTACACTCATTAAAAGTTTATAAAATAATCTCCAAGTACTAAACTCTTCTATGATACTATTTACCCAAATCTCTCCGGCAAGGTATTCCTGGCTTCAATGTTTCCTTTGCAAAACTTTTTTTTTTTTAATTTATTTATTTATACATACATCTGGGGCACAGGCCAGAGGCGTGGAGCGGCTAGAGGCTTCACCAGAGACAGAGTGGGGAGCAGAACAGGCAGATCAGAAATACACTGCTGAGGGGAGCAGTGGGCGAGGCAGGAGAGGTCCACCGCACCATGTGGGAGTCTCCCCGGCTGGGCGTCGAACTCGCGTCGCTCTCGCGTCGCTGCTGCCGACAGCTCCACAGCCCAGCGCTTAACTGCTGCGCCACCAGGGAGGCCCTCATTTGCAAAACTTTTTAAGAAGACTTCAGCCACTGTTTATGATCCATATTATTTATAAATATTCACATGTCACATTCACTCAGTTTGCCAGCAAAGCATTCATAGAAACCATGTCGTTTCTCATGTTGACTGTGTCTACGAGGGCACATACACAGAGTGTTCGAAGCAAATCTCAGCACAGGGGAAAAGACATTTCTGCATATTTTCTCTCCTAGTGTCTGTGCAACCTCTTCTTTTCTCCTGGATGCGATTGTCCATTGTGAACTTCCTAACCCCAGTATTCTCTTCAAAGTTACTCCTCCCATGAAGGTGTATGATTCAAATGCAAATTAATTGGAAAAATCCCCTTGACAGTGGAAAGCCTTAGTTAACTGTAGTGTCTGGGTAGATGAATGTACATTTCTCATAGCAATTACTCTTGTTCCAAAGGAATGAGTTTGCCTCGTGGTTCCTGTGCCCCTTTTTCTATGAAGCCCTCCGGACCTTGACAGCATCCTTTCGCTCTGTGTCCCCCATAGACATAAGGAGATAGCACAACCTTTCTAAAATACATACTCTTGAGAAACTGTTGCTTCTGGGTGATGACAGCCAGCCCCTAAAGCATCCTTCTTTGCAAAGGACTGTGCTGACCCCTGTGAAATTAAACTGAACACATGTCATCATTGCTGGTGACGTGAACATCCAGGAGGCATGACCTTCCTTGCCTTGGTGACCAGCAGCTGTAGAATTCAGCCACTTATGCTGTTAGGTGATTCTAGTCTACCCCTGCCCTCACTGATCTGTTTTACCAGTTTCAACAGCAACATCAGACACATATGTATTGAGAACTGGCTTTTGGACCTGTATTCCTAACACTCTTCATTCATTCAATCTTGGAGAATTTCTTGGCCACAGAATAGTATTATCCATTTTACATAATTAAACAAACAGGTTCTGAAAGGGTCTGTGATAGTGCAAAGTGGAGGGCTATGATGTGGCTCAAGGGTGTTGGCTGCAAGCCCAAGATGGGATGGGGGTTCAGTGGTATTTCAAGCTCAGACACACACGATCTACTCAATGACAAAAAGAGATAACTGAAATATCTCCTGATTCTTAATCATCTCCTAACTTTTTCATGCCATAGGTGTGCTTCACACGCCTCCACCGGGTTGTGAATTTCTAGAGTGCAGGGAGTTGGTGTCAGCTGCTTTCATGCTTAAGTCAATGCCTTGAAGATACATTCAGTCATCATTTTCCAGCATGTATTTGTCAAGTACCTCCTATATGCCCAGTGACTTTAGGAGAGTCACCTGACTCTGCATCTCAGCTTCCTCATCTATCAGATGGGAATAATAATCTTAAAGATGGGGTTTCACTATGAGAATCCAGTAAGATTTGAGTCTGGTGAAATGTCTACACACTATCATGTCTATAGATACAAGTTGTAAATGTTTCTATACTTTAAAATTAAACCAACAAATGGAGTCATGAAATTCATGATTTCAAGTTTAAAATATCCAGATAGTCCCTCATTAGAAGTTATACTTAATAACTTCATTTCATATTTATGTGCACTTCCAAATTGGAACTGAAATGTGAAAACAGTTTTTGCAATTATGTGCTGATTGATAAAAGAGAGAATCTCAAAAATCACAATGAGTTTGTAGTATTCATAAAAATGAACAGACTCCTCTTGGGGAATTTATGAACCAAGGCACAGAGCCTAGTTGCTTGATATAAAAATACTACAATTATTCATATATTCCCCTCACCTCTCACCCCTGCCTAAAGCACCATAAATCTAGTGTTGAAAGATCAAAGTCAAAAATTTAGCACTTTACATAACAGATGTGCCACTATTCTCCATTTGGCAGAAGGCATGTTTCTCATTATTTTGAGATGTGTATGGGAGAGCCAGACTCTTTCCCACCATGCTCTCCCCTGTGGGATGCCACTTCTACATTCCAGGGGTCTTGATGCCAATAGTCTCTACATTCTCATAGTGCATCCTTGATAGAGCCGTTTCTGGAGCCTTAGTCTCTGAACTCTAGCCTAACCCCTTCACCCTGCATCACACCCAGGTTACATGAGCCTTAAGAGCCAAACAAATCATCACAGGAGGTGATACTCTGCATATTCTTGGGAAGAACTTTGGAAAGGTTTCTCTATTATATGAAAAGAAAAATTAAATTTAAACATCAGTGGTTTAATTCATCCAGGTGGTGGTTACTGAATATTCTTTCAAAGAAAAAATTGGGTTAATTGTTAGGACTCTAAATTGCTTATCCTTTTTCTATTCCTGTCTTTAGGTTGCAGTCATAGAAAATCAGAAACACTAGTCATAGTGTCACCAGGTTTGTTGTTGTTGTTGTTGTTTATTTAATTAGTTATTTCAAATATCCTGAAATGACCTGTGTATTTAGGTGACAAAGATGGGTTTTGTGTGCATGTATATGAATATGAGTGCATGTGTGTGAGTTTGTGTGTGGGGCAGTGCCCTGTTATCTTGCTTCCAATGCTAAAACCAAGGGGTTTTAGAAATGTGGAATTAAATGACCCACTTTTGGTTCTTCTAACAGGGAAAATCACTAGGAGAGGATTAACTCCTTGTTTCCACACAGCCTAGTGGAAAAGAAGCACTTAAAAAAATAAAAGAGGTTTGAGGAGAGGTAGAATGAATTTGGCTTTTGACTGAGCCTTAGAAGATTAAAATGATATAACCAACTGAAAGGACAAGAAGGTAAAATCAAAAGACAAAGGCATGTTGTTGAAAAAAAAACAAGGCACCATTTACAATAGCCTGGCTATGGAAAAATTCTAAGTCCCCACAGGCAGATGAGTAGATTAAGAAGATGTGGTCTATAGACAATGGAATACTACTTAGCTATGAAAAAGATGAAATCGTCACATTAGTGACAAGATAGAAGAACCTTGAGGGGATTATGCTAAGTGAAATGAGTCAGAAGAAGAAAGACAAATACCAGTGGGTCTTTTTAAGTAGAATATAAAGAAACAAAACAAAAAGCAAAAAAAAATCCTAGAAATCTCACTGTAGAACTGAGGGTACCAGAGAGAGGAAGGGGTAGAGGTGAGGAATTTAGGGGGTAGGGGGGACCATGGTCTCTGGTGGAGGATGATGGGTGCCTTGGTGGTGGATGTCGTGTGGTAGCTTACATCTGAAGAGGCGTGAACCTGTAACTCTGAATTATATGCAGTATTGTAGAGCAATGTTTACCTCAGTAAAAAAAATAATTTAATATTAAAAATAAATTTTTAAAAAGCATGGCCCACCCTCAAGCATGTGTTGTTCTCACGATCTCACTGTTGCTAACTTGCAGGAATAGCTGCTAGTATGTGCCTGCTAAAAGGGTTAATAAAGAATATCAGCCTGTAAAGGTTTGGTTTGGTTGTGATAAAATGATTACCAGCTGTCTCTAGGAACAAGCCAAAGCTTCATGGACTCTAGCAGACTCAGGAAGATCAAGACAAAAAGGCTTGTGACATTATCACAGACAACGGATGGCAGCATAGTAAAGCTGGCCATTAAACTTGACACCCAGAGAATGACCCTCAGAAATCATCCTCCTGTGGAACTAAACAAGCACTGACTTAAACATGCACAGAGAGGGAAAAAAACACTACTTTCCCACATTCCCACTAAGAAGATTATTTTATTTCACTGTGGATTTTTGGATTCCTAAAACAATTGAAATCATCAATTTGAAAAAAGATTTCTAAAATTTTATCTTAAGCTGATCACCACCATTCTTGCCAAATTAGTGAAATGTAGCATCGACTCTATCTGCTGTCCACAAAGACTTTCAAGGAGCCTAACATTTGTTACACTGAGAACTAACCATCACAATCAGTCCATGCAGCTCTTCACATAAGCTTCCCATGTGTTTTCATGACAAAGGTGTTTCTTGGTAATGGACCCCAAGCATCTTCACTTCGAGCAGTTCTGTTGCAAAATTTTTTACTGCAAACCTTTTTACATTATAGCTAACTGGACATAAGGCAATTTTACCATAAAAGAAAAGAGAGGGGCATCCAAGGAACATGTGAAACATTAATAAAATCAAGAAGCCCGTGTAGATTCCTGGCAATATGGAGCAAAGTACTGATTTTCTTTTGCAGATTATAACTGAGTACTTGGCTTGGAAGTCTTTCATTCATTCATAGTATTATACATTTTGGGTTTTTTTTTTTTTGACCTGACTTACTGGAAATGTGAAATCAAAGTGGAAAGCAGAGAAATGAAACCAAATCATCAGCTGGTTCTTTCTCCTTTTATGACCTTTTATGACCATGTGTTTGGCAACGCAGAGGTGCTGCCAGAAAATGCCTGTAGTGAAAGGTAGGGAGATTCCAGTAGGTGAGGGCAAGACAGAGTTCCAAGAGAAAGGAGGAGAAATGAAGGGCATGCATGAAAAGCATGCACTGGCAGAAGCTCCTCTGGTTCAGGTGAAAAAGATGAAACTCATATTGCTTAATACCAAGGGGAAAAGTGGGCTGTAACAATTCCTGGTTTATTACCAGAACATCATGTATGTTTCCTGTAGGAGCCTGTGCGTGAGCGCATGCGCACAGGCGCAAGTGCGGGACATCGGTCACTCACAGCATCTTGATAAAAAAGGTCAGTGCCCATCTACACACCCAGGAATACAGGTCCTTTGGACAGAGCCTGCTCCTCTAGTTGGAAGGCTCCACCACAGTTTCTGAAAGCTGCTCTTTGCACTGTTCTGCAATCCTTCAGACTGGGGCTCCCCCATGCAGGTGGCTGCAGAAATCTGGGTTCATGTCCTAGCTCTGCCATAGACTGGCTGTGTGGCTGTGGACGAGTCTTTTCCTTAATCTCTCAAAGGCTTGATTTCCTTTCAACTGTGAAAGAAAGAGTTATAATGGGAAGTGATTCATAGTATTTAGGAAGGCTTCATACAATTGTATATGTGAAGAACTTTTCACATTGCCTGGTACTTAGGAAAATAGATGGCCAGAATCAAAAACACCAGGCTGACTCTCCACCTGAACCAGGCGTGAATGCACCCATGAACACTGCTTTGTGAACACACACACATGCACTCGCCATGCTCAGTTCCTAGAACTCAGACAGCCCAACTTGTGACTTTGTGACTGAGCTGTGTGTTGCCCCCCATGTTGGATAAACATGTTTGGAAGAAGCCTTTGAGTACAGAGAAGCCTTCTCAGCCTTTCCACAGTTGACAGTGCAGAGCCTAAAAAACCAAACTGGTGTTGAAGATCTATGAAAAGGAAACACTCAAATTCAAAAGGGCAGCAAAAGAGAGGTTAGAATGGGTGTGCCCCAGGGGGAAATAGGGAAATAAGATGACATTAGAGAGCCTTTGAGTTACATGTGGCATCTCCTTGCTGCTTTAGAATGTTCCACTATGGAGACTGAAGCAGACAGGAAGGGGCAGTGCATCTTCCAGGGTTGTGCAGCATGGCTTGCTTCCCTCCTTGGAGGTCACAGGGGAGTCCCTTTCACACCCAGCAGTGCCCGAAAGCCTTCACTGCCTCTCTGCCTTCTGTCTGGCTCCCTGCCTCATCAGTCTTCTCTGTGGAAACCTAGTATTACCTGCAGAAAGTCTGGAACCGTGCTCTAAAGGCACTTGCATCCAGTCAGGAAATCCTTTTTTTCTAGTTCTAAATCGAGTGCCCAAGTGGCTTCCATCCTCCAAGAAGCTGGGCCCCTGGATTCCACAGCAGACACCCCGGCCACAGTTCTAAGCATAAAAGTGAATTGATGCATACAACATACAACATGAAGCACTGTAAATCTCCTCTGCTGCCCAGGAAATGGAAGTCACCAGAGTTTGGCAGTGAAGCAGACAATGGAGAGACTTTTGGGAGGCCTGCATGCCTGTCCTACATTGTGGAGGGCACTTAGGGTTTATCTGTAGCCCTGTGAGGAAGGCGTGCTATCATTTGTTTGGGTCCATCCTGAAGATAAATATGGAGGCATCTGCCACCCCAATCTTAGTAACGCATCCTACGGAAGTACACTATGCAACCTCAGGGGTCAGTCTTCTCCCTTCAGCTCTTGGGTTACCACTGCTTTTCCTTAACCCTTTTCTGCTTGAGGTGGCAAGCCTATGGAGCAGAAAGGAGAAGGCTGCAATTCCAGTTTTCTCACTTACTCTTCACTTTGGGTGAATAATACCTCAAAAGGGTGGGGACATGGGGGCGATGACATGTAGTCCTATGTGTAAGGTGCCTCTCAGAGGGCAGAACTAAAGATACTTAGTATCACTCCCTCTAATCCCGCGCATCTGCCTCCCCATATATAACAACCTGGTCCTGCCAATAGCAACTCCTACTCCTTGGTATTACGCAAAATGTATTCCCATTGCCACCAGTGGATTTTGCCCTCTGCCTCAGCCCTGTCCACCAGCCCAGTAATGCTCAGGCCTGTAGGCATCAGTATTTTATCTCAAGGTGACACTTGTAATGGATGATTGCTGCACTTCTTAATCCATTTATGTAATCCTTCCTGCTTTGCTTGCAGTTATTTTCAGGGCTTTAGCAGCAATAAAATGGTTCCTTTCCCAAGATAGAGTTCATTCAATTTAAATCTGGATTGATTATAGCTAAACTTATGACATGCCTTTATAAAGAAGGAAAAAAAACAGCAATAAATTATGCACAGTAATTATTTAACATTTATTCAGTTTCCACAGTGTCCTGAGTCAGCACATAATAGTTGGGGAAATATCCCTGCCCTTGAGATTCAAGCCATAGTTGCCCGGATCTCTGGGCAGGAGAGCAACCCAGCTGCCTGCCACTCACTGACCACATGGCCATTCTTTCAGCAGGGCTCATGGGATTAAGGTACTCTTCACCCACTCTTGCTGTCTTTGCCTCTGATTTCCCTAAGATGCATTCTCTCGACAGTGTCCTTAACCCTTGACCTCTATTCCAAAGGAATCCTCCTTACTGCTCCTCAACCAGTTTTGATTTGAGATTTAGACACCAGAGTGTAGGGGATACCTGGAGATACCTGCCAACATTATGGACTTCCTCCTGGGTGGCCAGATGGAAACAAGGGACAGGGACTAGGCAACGGTGTGGTGCCCGTGCAGACAGCAGACTTGCTTTTAATTGCCCTTGGGGAGAAGGCAGTGTCTGTGCTCACCAGCCAGAAGGTTTGAATGCCAGATGGATGAGTGATTGGATGCATTTTGAGAACCCTAATTAAAATGTGATCTGTGTAATACAATAATGCACATTTATTTGAGTAAATATTTCTACTTTAAATGTGAAAATCTAAAGTGATGTTCTTAACTCATACAAGTGCTAATAACCATACCCCTTTGCAATCATTTATAAAGTATGATGGCCAAAGAGAAAAATAGAGGAGAAAGACCTGAAAAGTTTTTTCTTTTGCCTTTTCACCATTTGACTTTAAAGAGAAAAATGAAGGAAAAGGAAAATAAATCAAGATGAATAATAACCAGAATTAACTAAATGCCAGGCATACTACAATCAGTCCTTCAAACAGTGCTGTAAAGGAAGCGAAGTTAAATTCTTCCCATTTTGTAGCTTAGGAGCAGAGGTTCAAAACTGCTGGATAACTTTCCAAATAAACAGAGGCAAATCCAGAAGAAGGCAGCTGAGCTTTGCTGCAGAGCCAAGCACATAAATGCTGTACTGTCCTGCCTGCAAAGAGGCTTCAGATTCACAATCCCCAAATCCTGGTTCTTTTGACATTTCAGTTCACCTTGGCGTGAAAATGAAGCCAAAACCTTTTTCTTTCTCACATTTACTTGTAAAAAGTTATTACCAGGTAAATACGTCTGAGTGATTGTCCCTTATGTTAACCCAATATAATTCAAATTTTATTTGGGAAATGGAGGAGAGTCAAGATTTTTTAGAATCAAGAAGCAATTTATTTTATTTTTTCATTTTAAGATAAAGGCAGTTATTTTCAATTGCTAAATGTTTCATTTTCTTTCTGTAGAACTTGGTTGTTTTTGTTTTTTATATTGAAAAAGGGTGCAAGGAAGTTTGAGCCGATGTATAGATTTCACTGTTAGTTTGGTTTTTTTTTTTTTTTTTGGCTTTTGTTTTCCTTTGCTGTTGTTTACTATTGAAAGGCAAATAGCAGTAAATAAATACCTTTGCTGTTTGGGGTAATAACTTGAGATTTCAAGACAGAGTCAGCCTGGGCTAAGGTTGGCCTCGAAGAATCTTCCTATCTCATCCCCCAACACGTGCTGAGTGCTTTTGCTGACAGTTGTGTGTTCACTCACACAGAATGTGTGTGTTTCTTACAGTTGACCTGGACCGGCTCAATGATGATGTCAAACGTTACAGCTGCACTCCCAGGAATTACTCGGTCAACTTGAGAGAGGAGCTGAAGCTGACCAATGTAGTCTTCTTTCCACGTTGTCTCCTCGTGCAGCGCTGTGGCGGCAACTGTGGCTGTGGGACTGTCTACTGGAAGTCCTGCACGTGCAATTCAGGAAAAACCGTGAAAAAGTACCATGAGGTATGTCATTATCAAATTTCTCTGTGGCAGTGCTGCATTTAGCCCCTCTCAGCTGCAGAAATCATGTCATCTATAAGATGTTAAAAGACAGAGCTGTTGCATACAGTTGTTCAGGTTGTTCACTGCACTTCAGGAGTCCTGAAGAAGGACTCCTTTTCTAGTCCTCATAGTACAACGTATGAGTCAACAACAGCCTTATTAGACTATTTAATCAAATGTATGATACATTAATCTCAACATTTATTTAGCCTCCTTGTAGAATTATGGTGGTATTCCCATACAGCATATGACTGCAAACCCTGGGTTGCTTTAAGAAAATGCTAAAAGACAAACTTTAAATCAAGTCATTTAAAAAATTAAGCAGAGAAAAATGTAAATTATCAGAAAATATACATTGCTGGAGATTTCTTTCACTCTAAGTATGAAAGCATTTTTCTTCTAGAGCTATTTTCCAAAACTGAGTCCTGCCTGAGACATCAGCTCTCGAATTATGCAACAATAAGCAAAAGAACATATAAAGCTCTAAGAGGAGTAAAAATTTAAGGAGTTTATTAATGATAATAGCCAACATGAGCCTTTACTGAGTCCCAGACCTATTGGAAGTCACACTAGCTCAGTTAGCAGCTTCTCAACAGTGCTGTAAGGGAAGAGGTGCTATTTTTACTTTCTTTTTATAGGTCAGTAAATTGAGGCCTAAAAGGATCAGTAAGTGGACCACTGAGATATGATCAATAAATCACAGTGCCAGGACTTAAACTCTGATCAACTGGTCCCCAAGTTTGTGTTCTTATTAGATCATCAGTAACACAGTGCTTTCTTTTTAAAGGTACAGCACTTTGTTGAGCATTAAAAGAAATGTGGGCTTAAGGGAACTGGAGCTGCTCTTGACACAGACAGCAGCTCTTTTGCTTTCTGTTTGCAAAGCACCAGAGCTATGACACTCAGTCTTCAATACGTGAAAGGGGACTAAGAGAGGAGGGCGAGTAACTCTTTACAGGGTGCTTCTGGGAACCAAGTAAAATAGTGCCTGTGAAAGATTTTTGTAAAATGTAAGACAACATCCCAAAATAAGTTTTAAACTATAAATAAACTATAAAGCAAACTTTATTAGGAGTTACTGTGGGAGTTGTTTTCTATCAGTAGCCACAAAAACAAAGGAAAACGGTTCTCCTGAAATAAAATGTCCAGCTTTGAAAACCTTTTGCTTTTTTTAGTCCTGAAAACAATCAAACAAGAATAATAAGATCAGAGGCAGCTTCTGAGCTCTAAATGACAAGAGATACGTCACAGCTGGTATTTTCAACTTGGAATTGTAGGAAGTCATGGGCTAACCTTAGGTGGGGGAGTACATTATTTTAGACCAACATAAAATACATTTTCTTAGTCAGAAGGATTTCTTATTCCACCCCACAGTTTCCAAAGGGGGAAAAAATTGTTGTCATATCCAGAGAATGCAGTCACCCGTGTTCATTGTGTGTTGTTTTTCGGTGACCTGATGAACTCCAGATTGGATGCTGGCCTTCACCATCTCAGGACCTGAGTTTTGTGACCTTGAGTCAAACCCTGAACCTCAAGGCAGAGTGCAGTCATAATCAGGTTAGAGTTAAAATAATCTCTAAGAAGCAGGATGTCTGGCCATAACGGTGAGCAACGACGTTCACGTTCAGGCGTTGGATGTATTTGTAGTCATTTTATTTTCATCTTGTCTGGACTCAGATAACAGTTACAGCTTGATTCTTTAAAATGCTTATTGTGGAAATGGTAGGGTTAAACTTACACCCCAAGGACTCTTTCCTTTCCCAGCGTGTTAATTCTGAAGCCTCCTAAGGACCCTTCCTTTAGTTCCTTTCTTTTTCATTCACAGTAGCTGTTTTCTATAAATTTCTATTGCCCATGAATACCTAGAAGGGGAAGACCTTGTCTCTCTGTTCAGTCACTTGAATGGACTAACATGTTGGCCTCTTTTGGAAATTGCTGTCTAAGGCATCTCTTTGAAACATGTGGCATAACATTTTTATTGCTAGTCGTCTGCACAGCTGATCCAAAATCATTTGGCCAAGTACACGACAAAGGTCCAAAGTTGCATCAATCGTTTGGTCAATCAGTCACCATCACATTTCTCCAAGACCCTAAAATACCTTAAAATGTTTCATTGTCATCATTCTGCAGGTGCCCTCGGGAAGAGCAAGGGGCTTGTTCTACTCCCAGAAATGGGGGTTCCTCATGCTCCATCTCACCAGGGAAAAACCCTCATCCTCTACTGAGTTCTGTGTCTATATTATTATCCATATTATTTATATACAGTTTTCATTGACAATGATAATAATAGCTAGAATTTCTCTAAGGCATGGAAGATTGATAGTTAAGAGCTAATGATAAAAGCTTAAAGCTAACCTTTCTTTAAATTGGATTTTGATTTACCGTATGTTTACATAACTCTAAATTTGGGGTTACAGCTTCACCATTTGACATGTTCCCATGCTTTACCCTTCCCTAGAGCTTCTGTGCCTTACCACTATCATGTGATCTCTGCTCACCCTGTGTCTGTGTTCCTGCCTTAGGGAAACAAGGTACCAGTTTCCTGGGCTCCAGGTTGCTACTGATAAGGAGTAAAGTGAGTTTCTAGGAGACATGAGCACCTGAAAGGGGATCAGGAGCCCTTAACAGCGGGCTTGTGTGACTTTCCTCAAATATTTCAGTGCTCAGTGTATAAGAAATAAAATCTGAGAAATTATAAAGCTCCTAATGAAGCTGTTATTGTTCTTTGCTCAGGCCATGTGCTTCTTCTAGAGGAATGTGAGCACTTTTCACTTACAGTATTGTGTTGCCATCTTTTTTGTTCCTGTTCTCAAAATTTTGTTGGTATCCTGCTCACGACCATCTTTTTCACAACCATTGCTTGCCTCTTGGAGTATACAGCATATATAAAAGATACTTTGGGTAGTGACTTTTAAAAAGGAAAGGTTCCAAAAAGCATAGTGTGTAGTTGATTAGAGAATGCTATTATTTCAGCTCTCATCTTCCTTGAAAATGCACAATGAAGTAACAGCTTGTTCTCCAGAATTCTGTTGACTTTTTAAATTAACACTTGATTAATAGGTTTCATCATTGGAGCCCTGACTATGTCTATGCAGTCAACAGCCAAAAATTTAGGGAGTAGCAGAGAGAAAGAAGTTAATTTCTTCTGTCTTTATTCTCATGATTTTTGTCACATTGCTGACACTGCCATCTGCAGTTTCTAGAACTTTCTGCAGTGATAAGAATGTTTTACATCTACACTATCCAGGATAGTAGTTCACTAGCAACCTGTGGTCATGGGGTACTTTAAATGTGTGTGATGCAAAGGAGAAACTGCATTGTTAATTCAATGTAATTTCGACTAATTTAAATAATTTAATTTATATATGGCTAGTGGTTTCCAGATTGAAGAGTGCCAGCCTAGCCCATCTCTATTCTGGAACATACACAACATCTAATAATTCTTGTCTCTGGGGAGATGAAAAAATTAGTGTAGAGGCCTTTTAAAATTTTTATCTGGAACTTAATATTTTTTTAATGTGCTATCTATTACAGTTTAAGAGTGGAAGATATTAGTAGATATTTATATGTGAAGCCATTGTTAATTAGTGGTATTAAATGTTGAGCTTCTCACTGAAGTAAGAGTACTTGCAGGTGCCTTTGCTCTCTTACCTGCTGTGCCAGGAGGGGTCCCAGAAAATTTTACAATGTGGTCACATAACAAAAGTCAAGACAATCTGTTTTCTGTTCTTTTCCTGGAAATAGCATTTCTACAACTTTTCCTCTCTCACTCTCTGAGGAATACTGTGAAGAGCTCTCCTGATACACTTTCTTGGGTGTTCTTATGAAACACTGGACAACAGGGAGGAAGTGACTCAAGTAGAAGGGAGACTGTGTGAATTTTCTACCACACAGGAAACCCACTTCCAAATTCCTCCCAGGTTTCTTCACTAAATCCTTATAGATTTTTTTAATTGTTATTTATGTCTTTTACATTTTGTGTTCCCTTTGGGCAGCCCACCACCAATTCACCCGTGATCCATGGTCCCCTGTATTCTCCTCTCTTCCATTTTGTGCCCTTATCCACCCACCCCCACCACCACTGAGTGTCTCTCTCCCACCCGGCCTCCCTATAGTCCTGATATAAGTGAAACCATTTGATATTTTTCTTTTTCTTTCTGGCTTATTTCACTGAGTATGATTCCCTCTAATTCCATCCATGTCGCTGCAAATTGCATGTGTTTATCTTCTTTCCATGATGAATAGTATTCCATTGTAGCAACCCAGATGTCCAAAAATAGATGATTGGATCAAGAAGATGTGGTACATATACACAATCCTTATAGATTCTTCATAAAAACCTATAATTTTGGTTCCCAGACAAACCTGAATTCCTTGACATCCATTAACTATTATTCTCTACCCCCAGAGTCTTATCTCCCAGAAATTATATAAGGAATATAAACAAATTGGTGGTATGCTAGGTAAATGGAGAAGAGAGATGTGACCTGGAACCCTGAATGTTTAGAGAATGCTTATGAAAGGTTTACTCACTCATGGATAATAACACCCATGCTGTTCACTGAGTAAAGAGAAGCTTCTGCAGGTGGGGTCTGGCTTGCTCAGTTCTGACTTCCTTCCAGCCTGGATACTCACTGACCAGTGAACTGTCCCCTATGTAGGGACTCAAAATATTTCCCTTCTTTATCTAGACCTTCCTGCCAAAGTTTAGCAGACCTGTCTTGGGGAATGATACCCCTCAAGTTGGCAACAGGTGTCTGCATCCTGGGTTATGCCCAGTGCTAGCTCCATGTTCTAAAGTTCTGTGCCCAGCTAGGCTTCCATTCTGTTCTCTGCAGTGGATAGGCAGAAAATGTTGTCCTCTGTCCTCTAGGCTGCCGTTGAAATCATTTGACTCTTTAGTCCTAAAAAGGTAAGACTGTAGTTTAATGCATCCTAAAGGAACCCCGGAGCGCTCACGGTAAACTTCTGTTAGAGGAACTGATCACGAATACCAAGGTGCATTTTCAGAATTCCTAACAGTTTTATGGACAGATTCTCCTTAAAACCTCAGCATTTGGTCACCTCACACTTAACTTACCAGTGAAACATTACTGAACTCTTCATTCTCTGTGTTTTCTCACAGAGTGCAAATCTTTTGCAGGGTACCAACCCTTCCATGACAGAGCCCAGCCTCTGCTACCATGATTTTCTGTAAATTGAGCCATGACCCTGGTAGAAAATAATATATGAGCCCTTCTCAAATAGTTTTGCTTGTAGCAATTTAAGTTATGGAAAAATCGACTACCAGCCTTTAAAAATCTTCAGCCTATGCACATTTATCATAATGCCTAACAGCTTGAAAGGAGTCAAAATGGAACAAAAACATGAGGCATTTTCTTCCTTAAGAAACTGTCTGTGTAGTGAATGCTGCTTGATTTCGAAGTTGGGTAGAACCTTAAATAAATTCTTAATGATTCAGGTTTATATAATGCATTTGTCCTGAAATATGTACTCGTGTGCCTATGTCAGCTATTCATTTGGGAGCTGTTACAAGGCCGTAACAACCTTTTTTATATTCCCAATAAACAAGAGCCCAACTCAGCAGATAGCTTTTCTGCCTGGTATTGTTTTATTAGTGGAACAGCTTTATGCAATGATTCATCCAGTGCTTTATTAGCAACAAGGCACGGCGCTGTAGTTAAATATCTGTTGTGATCTAGTAATTTGCAAACTGAGCATCTTTGATTTTGTGTCATGGTGTGAAAACCTCCATTAGACTCAGTCATTCTCCATTTACTAAAAGTCGGCTTAGCCTGGCTTCGTGTGGTTTTTCAGGTAGTGGACATGAGTCAGAATTTCCATTTTCACTCATAGGTGATAAGCCATGGCCGGCTGCTCCTCTGTGAACTTGTATTTCAGTGTGTGCTGCCTGGAGTGATGGCTCAGAAAATAAGAAAGCATTTTGTGATGGTACCTGTTAGCCAGTGTCCTTCAGCAGAGTCATTAATTCAATGGTTCCTTCCCTTTAAAGGTGACGAGATAACTCAACCAGTTTGCTTTCTCAGATAAAGGCTCTTCATTTTTCTTTTTGCTTTCCGTGCTCCCTTGAATCAGCTTTGCTTTCTTCCTCCATCCTATGCTGTGTACCTGAATCTAAGACTATTACATGGTCTGAAAGCTTTTGAACATCAGCACTGTGATCAGCCAGCAAAACAGTGCAGTTTCTATTTTGTTCAAACAGCGCTTTCCTGTCTTGTCTGGGAAAATGTCTGTCAGTTCATTTTCTCCCTTTATCAGCAAAACACATATAAACTATACTCATGTTGCTGAATATGAAATATAGGGAAAATCCCTAAACAACCAGGAAGCCAATGAGAAAAAATGCCCGGGCTCAGCCCTCATCCCAAAGCACAAATTTTTGTTTGCCATCAAATGAGAAAGGACATCAACAGCAGATTTTACAGTTGCCAGTCACCGCAACTTATTAGGCTTCGATAACAGTCTTCTTTAAACAGAGAATATTTATCATATACTCAGCTTCTTAGGAATCATTTCCCTTTCCTGTCTCTGCCAACCCCAAAGTCTGGTTTGAGTGCAGATAGTTTTGAATAATAGAAATGAATTTATCTTGGAGAAATTCTTGGTGAAGCTATAGAAGTCCAGCCCCCAGCCACTTTCAAAACACTGACCAAATGTAGCACAGGAGGACATTTGTATCTATCGAAATACCTCAAAATATGACATGTTCTCCAAGCATTGTTTTATTTTAGTTTATTTTTTTCATGGAGGCATGTCTTTTATTGTTTATGGACACCTTATAGGAAAGGACCTGGGAGCAAAGAAAGGCAAATGTCATTTTAACTCTGCTTTTGCTGTTTTGTTGGTCAGAAGTATGAGAGGATTAAAAGTGGTCAGAAGATGAGTCACTTTATTTTGGCCTGTGCTTGATTTCCTGGCTCATTTTACTTTGTCCCCCTGATTGCTGGAGGTGGGATAGAGGAACACAGGGAGGGGGGTGTCAGGTGCAAAAGAAATCATCCTGTACCCCTGGATTCTTCCAGAGCGGAAAGCAGTCAAACAAGCTTCACACAGATGGATAAGAGACAAAATTAAAAACAAGTTTAATGATCACATATTCACCTCCTGTATACCTGGGAGAAACTCCTCCATGTGACTTCAGACACCATTTTAAATAGCTTAGCTAAAACAAGGGAGGTTGGGGGAGAATGGGAAGGTCAGTTGGGAAAGATACAATAGACAAGGATGCGCAGAGTTAAGATCTGCCTTTTCCATTGAAGAGAAATAAGGAAATTAGGTCTTTCCAGAAGAGGCCCTTCCACAGGGAAGTTTATGTATAAATAGCAAGAGCAACCTCCACCCAACCTTCAGAACCCCTCCCATGAAATAGTCTCTTGCCAAAAAGACATATTTTGGGGTAGCAGATAGATGCCTCCCTACAAAGGTAAAACGGAGAGAGCTTGAAGATCCACTCATACACCTTCGTCAGAGACATTACCAGTCACTGGGCTGCATTTCTTTAGCAGCTATGGTGTTCACAACATGCTGCTGAGCTGGACACACAGAAGTAAGGGCATGAGCTCAGTCACTTGGAGTCAGCTTCAGGACCTACCAATTACTAGCTTGTGACCTTGTGCGAGTAACTAGATCGCCCTTTTTTTTTTTAAAAAAAAAAAAAGATTTATTTATTTATACATACAAGCTGGGGTACAGGCCAGAGGTGTGGGGTGGCAGGATGGTTCACCAGAGACAGAGTGGGGAGCAGAAAAGGCAGAGCAGAAATACACTGCTGAGGGGAGCAGCGGGCGAGGCAGGAGAGGTCTGCCGCACCATGTGGTATTCTCCCTGGATGGGCGTTGAAGCAGCCGACAGCTCCACAGCGCAGCACTTAACTGCTGCGCCACCAGGGAAGCCCCTCCCTTTTTTTTTTTTAATCTAGGAACAAAATTATGAAAATCCCTAGTGGTATGTCAAGGTGTTGCAGTGAAGCCCAAATAATTTCATTTTTGCAAAGTTACCACCACAGTGTGTGGCAGCTATTTAAATATTCAACAGTGCTAGCAGTTGTTTTACTATTTTTGCCTTCTAGGTGTTTAAAATCCAGTTAATAGAGAGCATGCATAATAAAAGATGAAATTATGTGATATATACTGTAAGTGAGTAGAATTAGAAGAGAAAAAGATGACAGTATGATTAGTTACCAAAATTGGTGTTTGGATCAGCTTTACCAGTATCTCAAGGCTTTGTGGCTTTAGAATCTTTCTGACTCTTTCCTGAAATCTTTTAAGGTATTCCTTTATTTCACAATTTTGTGCTCACAAATGTTCTCTGTAAGCTCTTCTCCAAATAAGACTCCCCGCTTTACTCTGTGTCAGCAGAGCCGTCTCCCAGGCTCGACTCCACTGAAGGAATGAAGAGCTTCCACGGAGGTACCTGCTACACCCCCAGGGAGTAATGACTAAATGTTAGTGTATCTTTTTAATCAGATTTCATTGCCTTTAATTTTTTTAATTTTATTTATTTATATATTTTACATTGTTGTGTATTCCCCATGAAGTTCCCACCACCAATTCACCCATGAACCATCACCATAGTCTCTTGTGCTTTTCTCTCCCTGTATTTTGATCCCTTTTTCTTACCCCTCCCTTGCATAATGTCTCTTATTTTTGGTTGCTTTTTGTTTTTTTGTTGTTGTTTTATTATTGTTATTTGTTCCTCCTGATCTCTTATTTGGTTCCCCTGTATTCCTCCTGTAAGTGAAACCATTCGATATTTTTCTTTTTCCTTCTGGCTTATTTCACTGAGCATGATCCCTTCCAGCTCCATCCATGTTGCTGCAAATTGCATGAGTTTATCTTTTCTTATTGCTGAATAGTATTCCATTGTGTATATGTACATCTTCTTGATCCAGTCATCTATTTTTTGGCATTTCATTTGTTCCAAGTCTTACCTATTGTAAATAGTCTGCTATGAACATAGGGATGCAGGTTATCTTTTTGAATTAATGTTTTTTATCCTTTGGGTAGAATCCTAGGAGAATTGCTGGGTCATAAGGAAGCTCCAGTTTTAGTACTTTGAGGAACCTCCACACAGCTTTCTATAGTGGTTGGACCAGTTTGTATTCCCACCAGCAGTGGAGAGTTCCTTTTTCTCCCCATTCTCACCAACATTTGTTGTTGCCTGTTTTTTGAATATGTGCCATTCTCACTGGATTTAGATGTCAGTGTAAATGGGGTACACAGCTGATGATGCGTCAGTGGTAGGGATTCTATACTTGTATTTCCTAGGAGACAGTTGGGGCTTATTTATGACTTGAAACAGGTAATGTGAGGATGAGAAAATTCTAAGAATGGAATCCTTTGTGAAAAATTGTAGCGATGCCATGCAAAGTTATACAGACATGAAAGCAAGATTTTTGTCGTGTTTAACATTCATTGAGGACCAAAGTATACTAAACATAGTACATCGGGTCTTTATACCGGTTCACACCTAATGCCCAGCACATCTTTGAGATGAACAGCAATTGTATGCATGCCAGAGAGGCACTGGATTAGGATATGCTAGCACTGCTCCTAGGTCCATGCCAGTAGAAGACCCTGCACAAGTCATGTAGCCTCCTTCAGAATCTCAGTTTTCAAATTTCTAAAATGAAATCAAGGGTCCTTTCTCTACTATGTGTTAAGATTTGTCCAAGGGATATTGCATCTGTACAAATTCTTTGAAAACTATAAAGCTACATAGTCTTATGGTGGCACTCTGGTAGAGTCAAAAAAGAAAACAAAATCAAAAGCAAGGCTAACAGTAACCCAAGAACATAATGTACTGACTCTATGTATACACCACAGGTGAAAACAAGTATGTGATCTTCCCAGAATTGTGTAGATATTGACTAATATTTAATGGCAGTGAACACCACACCAGGGAAGAACAGTTAACTTCTATTTAAAATTACTAATTAAAAAAATGTATAAACTTACTAATTTTAATAAACTAAGGATATACTTATTAATTTGAGAAATGCTAAATTGATACACAGGCATTAATGTACATAGATGTTAAAGGAGCCTGATCTGTTTTGAATTGTAAAAGGTTTTATATCTTCAATATATAAGAACATAAACACATTTTCATTTACTTTTGATCTTCATGGGGTAAAATGCTTTACATCAACTAAACATTAGCTGTATTGGCATATTATGTCCATGACTTTATTCGTTGTCCTATCTGTATTGATAATAATATGCTCAATATCATATTTATCAACATATGCTTTGGTTAGAAGAATCTCTATAAAGAGCTTCTGGGACAGCACCTGGTGCAAAGCAGGCCCCCCAAAAGGCTCTTCCACCATACCTGCTAGGCCCTTGAGGTCATCTTGGTTCTGCAGGCAGGTTCTGCAGGGGGCTCACTCTGTGATCAGTAGACCTTTCCACTTTTAGGAGTCGATAGTTGTTTTTTAAAATATGTACATCTGTGCATTCCAGTAAGAAATCCTTATCTTTCCTTGACCCCTCAAAGGATTACTAATCAGTTGTTATAAAGAGAAGTGACATCTGGTTGAGTCAGATTCCAAGGGCTTTCTAACATAAAATATGCTTCTTGTCCTAGGTGCTCAAGTTTGAGCCTGGCCATTTCAAGAGGAGGGGCAGAACGAATAAGCACATGGCTCTCATCGACATCCAGCTGGATCACCATGAGCGGTGCGATTGTATCTGCAGCTCAAGACCCCCTCGATAAAAGAACGTGCGCACACTCTTTTAAGCATGAACAAAATGTTAGTTTAAAGGAGGGTGTGATAAGAGACCCTTTCCCCACCAGCAGCCAAACTTACTACTAGCCTGCAGAGCAATGAATACAAGCGTTGCTGAGTGCCAACTAGCTTTGTTAGTGCCAAGGCAAGTAGAAAGATGCATCATCAACTTCTATATCTAAGAATATAGGTTTGCATTTAATAATAGTGGCTGAGGGTATGTGTATAAATATATACATATCCATGTCTATGTGTACATGGATCAAATGGTTTATTCCATATATATATAACCAGGTACACCAAAGCTTACATATGGTTGAGTTATGTAGCCCCTTAAAATCTTTTGACAAAATAAGGGACATATGAAATGCAGAAGACATGTCTTTAGAGGATTGGGAAGAGGAGTTTGTTTATGTTTTAAACAAATCACAACATAATTTTGGATCTTGCTCTCTCAAAGAAAGAACCTTGTATGTTAAAAACTGATAGAGGAGCTTTTCTTCTGTATGCATCTGAATTGATTATAAAAGGGTTTTAGAGGAAAAAAGCAAAGCCTAAGCATTTTTCCCACGAGATACACTACATACTTACCTATGTAGGCAATAATTACCTATCACCAAAAGTTTGCCATAATAATATAGGTGCTTAAGAAATTGTCATTGTCTTCTTTTCATGATTCTTGCTGAGGCATACTAATTCATTTAACACCTGTCTTGAAAAAATTTCTCAGATGGTTTATTGTTATAATCCTACATGAAATAATTTATAAGCTGTAGCAGAATTTTGAATTATTCCCTTTCCAAAATAAATCCTTTGGAGGATGGCATAGAAACTCAGTAAGAATCTGTGACCATGGAGTCATTGAAAGATTGAGCAGTTGAAAGTTCAAAAAGTGAGTATCAACATAATCAGAAATCGGGTAGAACCATTAATAGGATCCATATTGAATAATGAATTCAAACTTTCCAAACTGTGCCAATTAATTTTATGCATCTTGCTTTTGCTTTCCTGTTTCTTCACTAGACAGGCATGGATTTACAATGGCATTTTGTATTTGGCAGACCATCATGGATTATTTATAGCCTAAAAACTTTTGTATATTGACAACAATACAATTTCATTGATGTAAATCTCTAGTCATATACCTACTCACCATTCTGCATTCCTATTTATGAAATCAATCTGGGGTCTCTGGTTCTTTCAAAATCTGCCAACCTTGTTCTAAGAAACCATGCTGCAAATTGGGGGAACACATATTTGACCCTGCTCTGCAGCTACAAAACTGTTTTTGCATTGATGGTTATTATTGGTATTTAGAATAAGTTTTCCTCTCTGATTCCTAAATGTCTATTTTAAAGGAGACAGATTCCAATAGAAAGTGATTCATCATTCTCCAAAGCAAAACTCTTAGGAGAGCAAAGCTGAAATCAAGATAGCTCAGGGGCAGCTCAGAAAGAACTACATTTTCTCCCTACCTTGAAAGAAAAGAGGAGAGTGGATTTCTTGCTTAGTCTAGGATCTAACCAACTATAGCTAGTATCTGACAAGCACTTGTTCCGTCTTGGTGACAGCTGAGTGGCCTAAAAATATTTGGGTGTCTAAGCATGGTGTCCTCAGGATCAAGTCCTCAGCTATCCATCTAGCTCATTCTTCTCAGCTCCTTGAGATGAAAGCCAGTGCTTATTGAAATGTACCTTCAAAAATACCTAGAAGCACCCACGGTTTTTACCTCTGGTGTTGAGTGGTAAAATTGAATACTCTCATATTCAGGCATCCAAGATCCCTGAGCTCAACCAGGAATAGCAGAGGCAGACATTCCAGTAACCCAGAGCTACTCTTCCCGTTGTGTCCACTTTGCAAGCTTTCTATGAAAACACCAGCCTCCTGAACCCAAATCAAAATGTGTTACATCACACTAGCTTCTTCAACTCATGTTGTGGCTTTAAATGTAAAAAATTAAAGTTTTCTACCCAATTTTCAGTAAACCTTTCTGCCTAAAATAAGCAGGATGGTTTTTAGTTAAAGCCTTGCCTGTACTTTTTATTTATTAGCTGAAATGTAAGCAGGCATATTCACTCACTTTTCTTTTTTCTTTCCTGAAGGTTTTATTAAAACTTCTCCCTTGGTTATCTATTATCTATTGCGCTTCCAACATGTAGCTAATAAATCTGTTTCATTGCCATCAAAGGAATAAAAAGCTCGCTGTACAAATTACATTTCAAAACAAACCCTAATAAATCCACATTTCTGCATGGCTCACTCACCTAGAATAATGCCTTTCATTCAATATGTTCTTATAGGGCAGAACACTTTCATAAGTGGCATTTTTTTATGTTTTAGTCATATCGGTAACATGCAGCTTTTTCCTCTCGTAACATTTTCAATAGCAAATGTAATATGCCTCTTATCTTCATGAAAATAAATATTGCTTTTGAACAAAACTACTCCATTATTTAGTTCTCAATTGCAGTTATAAAAGGTGTACAGTGTTCCAAACTTATTTTCACAAATGCTCAAAACTGTTAGAAATGATAGGCATAGGGGAATTCAAGGACTTGTTTGCTAAAGGTTGAATGAGCACCAGTCTTATTCCATGAGGGCAGACGCAACTGTTCCCATCCCAAAGGTGGCCCAGGAGGAGTAAGGTAAGAATTGGGTTTGGTTGTTCAGTTGCTGATGTTGTTGCTTCTGTGTTGGACAATTTGTTTCCTCATTAGCTTTTTCAGGAAACATATTCTCCTTGACTTCCCTCCCTTAAGAGAGTTTACAACCTCTCTCTTCCTTGGGTCCTGAAATAAATAACATCACAGACCCATTTCCCACGGGTCCACCGTCAAACCTTTTCCCCTCTAGACAGACAGCCTAACCAGTAAATCAGGAAGACCAGGTCTGGGGCTACACTCCCACAGAATTGGCTTCTAACTTATGATGGCGAGGGAGAGCATGAAGACAGCATCCAAACTATAAGAACTGTTGCTTTTGGTTGTAGCTTGGTCTTTGTCATCATCCTCCTGATGACATCATCTTACTGTTGGGTGAAACTCTGATACTTTGTTCAGTGGTTTTAGGCTATTTGGAAAAAAAGAGTGGAGATGCTTATTCTGTGGTAAGGATCAGTTTTACCACTGGAGTCAGAGAGGAGGCAGAGACAGGGAAAAGATCAAATAGTGTTGTGTGTAGTGATTAATTCAAATAACTTGGCTTTTATGTAAAAAAATCATTCTAGCCATGTACATAAACAGCATTTTAATATATACATTAAAAATTTTATTTCCTGAAGTGTGTGTGTGTCTGGTTTCACTCTTAGGAACTCAACAGATTCCAAATTGTACAAATCTTTCTGGAGTCCTCTAATAGAATTTTTAATTAAATTAAAAATTACATAATAGTATTCATGCCTGGAATGCTCAGAAAATACAATTTTATTTATTGACATTTCTGATCAAATATGCTAGAAGAGAGAATATAATTCACTAGCTTTATTGACATTCATATTCTGTTGTTTTTAAAGATCAAATTAAAGACTACACAGATCATTAAAACTTAACATGATACTGGGAAATCTCCCAAATATAATAACTAGATATCAACAATGAAATATACAGATTCAGTATAATTCCTATCAAATTTTCAATAACATTTTCAAAGAAGTAGAGCAAACATTACTGAAATTTATGTAGACCTACAAAAGACCCCAAATACCCAATGCAATTCTAATGAAAAAGAAGAATGGGGGTGTCACAAGCCCAGATTTGAAACTATACTATAAAGCTATAGTAATCAAAACACATGGTATTAAAACAAAACTAGTCACCCAGATGAGTAGAATAGAATTTATGGCCTTTAAATAAACCCATAGTTAATCTATTTTTTTAAAGATTTATTATTTATTCATACAAGCTAGGGTACAGGCCAGAGGCATAGGGCGGCGAAAGGGTTCACCAGAGACAGAGTGGGAAGCAGAACAGTCAGATGGACGGAAATACACTGCTGAGTGGAACAGCGGGCGAGGCAGGAGAGGTTTGCCTCGCCATGTGGGACTCTCCCCAGCCAGGCGTCAAACTCACGTCTTAGCTGCTGACAGCTCCACAGCGCAGCGCTGCGCCACCAGGGAGGCCCCATAGTTAATCTATTACAAAGGAGCCAAGAATATAAATTGGAGAAAGGAAAGTCACTTTAACAAATGGTGTTGGGAAAAATGGACAGCCACATGCAAAACAATGAAACTAGACTATTAGCTCACACTATACATAAAAATTTAATCTATAATAAAAATGCATTAAAGATTTGTTTTTTGTTTGTTTTTATTGTTAATTAAAGCTTTCACATTTTGTATTCCCCTTGGATATCCTACCACCAATTCACCCGTGATCCATCACTGAGGAATTCGTAAAGCACAAAAATAAGTATTCCCAAAACTTGGTAAATACAGAGGAATAGTTAAATACTTAGGAGCATTTAACTATAGATAA
>PVIJ01011999.1:0-51921 GCA_004024925.1 Scalopus aquaticus
CCCGCCCCGCCCCCGCACGGCCACGCCACGCCGCGCCTCGGCCCCGCCGCGCCCCGCCCCCGCACGGCCCCGCCCCCGCACGGCCCCGCCCCCGCACGGCCCCGCCCCGCCACACCAGGAATCCCCCAACCCCAGGCGGGGCGGTCAGGGCCCGGCTTGGGGACCCCTCCTGGACCACGGCCCCGCCTCCCCGGGGTCCGCCCAAACGCCGACCCCCCACGCGCTGCGGAGGGCGGCCTCGCTGACGCCGGACGGGACCAGGCTCTGTCCCCCAGGCGGGTGCGGTGTGGGGGTGTCGCCTGCCCTCGTCAACCCGCTGTCGCCCCGGCAGGAGCCACCTGCAGCCGGCGCCCTACGGGCCGATGCTCTCGCCCGTGAGCAAGGTGCCCGGCGCCGTGAGCAAGCTGCCCCCCGTCACGCAGCTGGTGGGCCAGCCCCCCCCGCATGGCTCGGCGGCCGGGCCCAACCTGGGGCCCATGGGTGAGTGGGCGGGCAGCAGGGGCGGGGGCCAGAGGGCGGCGGTCGGACACCTGCGGCTCAGGCCCAGCCCGCGGGCGGGGACGGCCCCCCACGGCCTTCCCGCGATCTGGGGAACCCGCCCGCGCTGACCCCGCCCGCCCTCGCCAGGCCCGGGGGCGCTCAGCAGTCACGGCCACGCCTTGCCGGCCAACGGGGAGATGAACGGCGCACACGGCTCGCAGCCCATGGTCTCGGGGTCTCACTGCACCCCACCACCCCCCTACCACGCCGACCCCAGCCTGGTCAGGTACGTGCGGGGCCCGCCACTCACTCACCACGGCCCGTGGTGGCCCGGGCCCAGGGTCTCTGCCGACTGTCCATCTGCCTGGCCTGCTTCGGCCGCCACCATCGGGACGCGGGCCAGAGGCGGGACGCTCTGGGGAAAGCGGGGTCCAGTGGATGCACCCGAACGCCTGTGGGCGCGGGGGTCCAGAGCAGCGCCCCCAGGCCTCCCGCGGGGCCCTGGGAGCTGCTGTCTCACCTCCCACACTCTGCAGTTTCCTAACAGGATTGGGGTGTCCAAACTGCATCGAGTATTTCACCTCCCAAGGGTTACAGAACATTTACCACCTGCAGAACCTGACAATAGAGGTAATCGCCTGCCCCTCCCCGGGGGGCAGGCTGCCCCCTGGGAACCCCCACCCCGCCCCCCGCCCGCCCTGAGGGGCGGGGGTCCTGACGCCGCCTGGAGCAAGCCCAGCCCCCCTCTCACCGCGGGCCGCTCCGGGGTGAGCCGGACAGCCCGCCTCCTCCAGGGTGCCGGGTGCTCGGACTGGACAGTCTCGGCCGGGCTCGCTAGCGCCCCCCAGCCCAGCTCCCTTTGGTTTCGAGGGACAAGCCCAGAGTAGGAATGGGGGACCGTGGGACGGGGCGCCACAGCTGGCCCGAGGCCACGCCCTCTCAGACAGCGGCCTCACCCCCTTTGGCTAAACAAGGAGACCAGCCAGCGGGGGCCCTTCTGGGCTCCCCACTTGCTGGCGGGGGTGCTCCGGCCGCAGGGCCGTTAGCGGGGGGCCTCAGCCCGAGCCCGGAGACGCAGCCCGCCCGGGGCTTCCACCCGCGAGCCCTCTGTGGCCGCCCTGACCCCCGCCAGGCTCAGCAGGCCCCGCCCACCCCAGTGACCCCTGCTGAGCCCCGCCAAGCCCCCCGCCCCACAGGGCCTCACCGGCCCCTGCACAGGCCCCCCGAACCGCCCCGCCCTGGATGGGGCGCAGGCCCCGGGGGGACACGCTCACTGGCGGGCGAGGGCCGGGACTGCCCTGTGGACACGCCTCCGCCCGGCCGGCAGCTCTGGCCCCTGGGCCCCGGGGGCGCTGTGCAGGAGCGGGCGGGGCGCGGCGGGGGGGCAGGCAGACTCAGACCCTCCACGCGGCCGGCCGCCGCTCTCGCAGGACCTCGGGGCGCTGAAGATCCCGGACCAGTACCGGATGACCATCTGGCGGGCCCTCCAGGACCTGAAGCAGAGCCACGACTGCGGGGGCGGCCCGCAGCTGATCCGCGCCAGCAGCAACGCGGCCACCATCTCCCTCGGGAGCTCGGGCGAGCTGCAGCGGCAGCGGGTCATGGAAGCCGTGCACTTCCGCGTGCGCCACACCATCACCATCCCGAACCGCGCGGGCGCGCCGGCCGACGAGTGGGCGGACTTCGGCTTCGACCTCCCGGACTGCAAGGCCCGCCGGCCGCCCATCAAGCAGGAGCTGGCGGAGCGCGAGAGCCGCTGAGGCCGGCGGCCCCGCCCCCCGCCGGAACTGCCAGGGCGCCCGCCTGCGCCGGAGAGCGCCCCGCCGGGGACGGGCAGGCGCAGGGGACCCCGCGAGGGCGCGCCCCCCGCCCGTCCGCCGCGACTCCGCCCTCCGGGGAGAGACCCGCGGAATGACGGGCGCCTCCGCTGGCGGACCCCAGAAGTATTCCCCGCCCGCGGGCGCCTGGCAGCCGGGGCGGGGCCAAACCGCGTATTTTCGGGCCCACGCCCCGGACTGTCCGCCGAGGCCGGCCCCTCTGCTGGACCTGAGGGCCCGGCTGCCCGCCGACAACTGACCGCTCCGCGCCGCCCGCTGCCTTCCTCTTCCTGCCCCGAGGGCAAGGCGGGGCCGGTGGGCGGCTCCCCCGGGAGGCAGTGCCGGCCCGGACCCTGCCCCTGCCAGCCACCTGAGACGCGGCTGGCCGGGCGCCCCTCGGACTAGCGGACGTTGTCAGTGTTTGATAAAATGGCTCCCTTTTCTACACGGCGCGCCAGCTTATTTTTTTACCCTTCATCTTCGCATCCCTTTGAGGCTCAGCCGGGCCGGCCGCGGTGGGCAGGGGGCTGAGAAGCTGAGTGACCGCCGGGCGGCCCGTCCCTGCCCCCGTGGGACAGAGGCTCAGAGGGGAGGGGCCGCCCACCTGTGGCCTCTCTGTGCTGGGACAGGTCAGCCCTGCCCCTGGCTCCTTTGCAAGTTGGGGGGCTCCTGGGGGCGGGTCTTTCCCCGGGCCCTGGGGGGCAGCCCTCCAGGAGGCCAGACCCCCCTTCCAGCTCCACGGTGAGAGGCCCCTCCCCCCAGGGCCACAGGGAGAAGTGGGGCGGCGGCGGGCGTGGGGACACTGCGGGCGGTTTCTCTCCTCCTGGTCTTGGCCCTGGAGTGCCCTCCAGAGCGGACACGAGCCGGGGCTGCGGGACCGCGCTGAGCAGGGGGACGGCGGTCTGCCCCAGACGCGCGGAGCCGGCCACCCGCCGGGCTGCCTGGCTCCCCGGAGTCAGTCCCCGCCCAGGCGCTCCCGGGCAGGACAGCCGGGCTGCCCGGGACACGTGCTCAGCAGGCTGGTCCTGCCCGCCGCGAGGGGCAGTGTCCGGCCAGCCTGTGGGACGTCCAGTGCTGTGGGCGGTGGACGCCGGCCGTCAACCCTGTACAGTGGTTCTGAGGTTGGCAGGGTCAGTGAGGGGAGCCCTTCAGGGCCGGGGTCAGGGCCCCTGCCCCCACGTGCTTTGGGGTGCGGCCGCAGGCTCCCTGCCAGGCCAGGACGTGGCCGTCACATCCCGTGCCTGTGAGCGCGCCGCACCGAGGGGGCTGGGGCGGGGGCCGGCTGGCTCACCCCAACGGGCACTCGCCGTCTCTGCTGATCAGACACGGGTGCTTGGGGCTGGGGGGTCCGGCACCCCCAGAACACGCCCAGACGCTGCAGCGACAGCCACAGACCAGGCTCCGCGGGCTGGGTGTGCCGCCTCCCGGGCTGGGGCACCAGGAGGGGCAGCAGACCAGCCCTCTCGCCCCGCGTCCACACCGGCTCTGCTGAGCACCCCTGGCCGGTCTCTGCAGGCTCCGGGCCCGGGTCCCCCCGATGCCCAGGGCCCGCCACGCACTGGGGGTGGGGGAGCTCGAGGCTGCAGGCAGGGCCCCGAGCCCCGAGGGAGGGCAGGCCGTGGGGCGCACAGGCCCTTGGGTTCGACACCCGTTTACAAAACACAAACACCAAGAAGAAAGAAACCTTTAAGGTGCAGCTCTCCCAGCCGCCGAGACAGGAGGACACAGCAGCAGGCGGGAGGGGCCGGGACACTGTCCCGCTGTGATGGTCAGCTCGAGGGAGCTGCCCCACCCGGTTCCTGGTGTGGCCAGGAGCCTCGCAGCAGTGCCGGGGCCTGGCTCCTGGCGCCCCTTGGCCATGTGACCTTGGGGATTGCTATTTTGTAGCTGCGTTTCAGTGGGAAGTTTGGTTTTGTTGGATAATAAAGCGCCTGTTTCAGTGGCGGCTCTGATGAGCGAATCAGCGGCAGCACCCTGGGGTGAGCGCAAGTCTCGGCCCCCCCTGCTGCCCGGCTCGCACGTGCTCACGGCTCTCTGCAGAACTGGAGGAAATGAGAGCCAGCCGCGGCTCCCCGGCTGGAGCCGGCAGCACTTTCTTTCAGTTCTCTAAAAACCTCTCAGATTTTGAACTTCAGGGCTGGGGGTTGGGGCGGTCGCAGCGCAGCAGGGCTCACAGGTCTGCTGGGCCTCAGGGAGACGGGAGACCCAGGCTGACAGGAAGCCGAGCCACATGACCTGAGTCGCACCCCGTGCACCAGGGTGACTGCAGGAGGTGCTCCCTGGGCACCGAGGGTGTCTGCACAGACTAGAGGGAAACCAAGAGCCTGACCGGAGTCAGACATGGGTCCTCTGGCTGGGGGAGGGGAAGAGGCCACAGGCAACCAAGCTTAGCCTCAAGGGCCCCCCGCCTAAGAGCAGCAGTGAGGAGCAAACTCTGAGCCAGTGGGGGTGCTCAGCACCAACTTGATGGTAGAATATGGAGCTCCCCAGACTCCACCCCTGGGCAGGGTGTCAAATGACAGTGAGGGGGTGTGTAAGTGGAGAAGCAGCCATCTTGCCACAGGCAGCTTTGGTTTGGACCCTCGGTCTCTGCTTTGTGGATGCCACCTGGAGCAGGACAGACGGCTTCTGGCCACATGCCAGCCAGTGAATTCTCTCTCACCCCTGTGTAAATAAACCCCATTATTGTTGCTTCACCCTGTGTGTCAGCTTTGGTTCACATCATGCAGTTGTAAGTGCACGGTTGAGGACCCACCAGCTGGTCAGCTTGGTTCCCCGCGGTTTGCTGTTCCACTAGGGGAGGTCCATGGCCTCTAGCCGACATGTGCCCAGTTCCTCCTGTGGGGTCAGCTCTCTCCCCTCCCAGCCACTTTCCTCAAGGACAGGTGAGGTTTGCCAGATGCCAGGAATTTGGAAATAGCTCGTTTCACACACTGCAGAGCTAGCAGACCTTGCTTACAGTTTAGGCAACACAATATATTCACCCGACCCTAAAAGTGCATCCACCATGCCATGTAAAATGTGCACAATGATCAAAACAAAGAACTCTGAAACTGAGTCGATATCTGGAGTGAGGATTTTCACTTTGAAATGGCATAGTCACTACACGACGTAACCGAGAGGAAACATTCCTGCCTGAGGTTTTCACCAATCCTAAGGTTATTGAGAAGTGTTGGCAAGGCTCCAGACAGGCTCCCCAGGAGCAGCGGGCCTGGGTGTGGGAGTCCAGGCAGAGGACAGAGCACTAGCCAGAGAGACCCAGAGGTTCCTGACTGCCTCGCCCACCCCTGCCCGCACCAGGTGCCTTGAGAACCATGTGCTCTGGAAGTCCTGCCAGGCTTGAAGGTGCAGTGACTAGAGTGGACTGTCCATGACCGTCCATGAGTGGACACAGGAGCCCCGTTTTCCAGGGCTGAGTCAACCCTGTTCTAAGGTCACTGTGGCAGGAAACACAGTGTCTTGGAGGCACTCAGGAGACCACCTCAGGAAGGCCAATTCTAGAAGCACTCCCGGGACCAAAGGAGGAGTCTTGGCCAACAAAGTATGGAAAACTTGGCTCTGGCCAGAAAACCTTAAAACTATGCTTGAAAACATTTCAACCAATGTTCACAGAGCAGGCCGATGCCATTCCAGCACCGCCACACCGCGAGCCCTGCCCCCACCCCGTGTCCCCCCCAGCCGTCCGCTGGGTCCTGAACGCAGCGTGGCTGGGTCACACGCGCGCCTCTCTCTGGCCTGGGTGAAGGAAGCGCTTTCTTTTTCACCATTAAGAATTAGGGGGAAGCGGGCAGTTCCACAGCAGCAGCAGGAGCGTCCAGCGCGCCCGTCCAGCATAGCCACGGCCTCTGACCGCCGCCGTTGGCCACGCCCGCACCTCGCCCGCAAGCCCAAGCGATGCCATTCCACGCCCACTCTGCCTTCGCGAGACCAGCAGTCGCCTCCCCCACTGCTCCGCGGGGGTCGCCCCACACTTGTGACCCACACACAACTTGGTGATCCCGTTGGAACAAAGACCTGGGACAGCGCCTTCCCGGGGCGCGGCACAGCACGGAGCCCGCGGGAGAGGGCAGGCCCCGCCCGCACCCCAGTCCCGGCCGATGGCCCCAGCGGGGTCCCCGCGTGCAGGTCTCCCTGAATAAACTCCGGGTGTGCTTAACAGATGAGCTTCCTCCCTTCTTTGGGCTCAAATCACCTTCTCGGCTTGGGGAGACATTCATTCCCATGGTTGCACAGACGTACGAGTGGGGGGCTTCTAACCCAGGGCCCCCCAACCCCGATTCTACTGTTCAGTTTCATCCTCAGGAGCCAAGAAGTGCTTCTGAATCGTGGATTTCGCTGCTAACTACCCGTGTCAGAGCCGCCCGCACAGGGGCAGGTTTCAAACCGGGGCGTCTGCTAGTGGGGGCCGCGGGGACGCAGGGGCCCGGAGGCCGCCTCCTCGGCCCCCTGCCCAGCAGAAAATGAAGACGACTGGCGGAAAATCAAGGCGTGTGACATGCCGTTTCTATGGCGACGCCTGTGATGCCACACACGGCCGCAGCCCCCGGGAGGTGCCTCTGGAGGCCAGGCTTCTCCCGGCGGGCCAGGCCGCCTTCCCGCCCCGGCCGCAGAGCGAGAGGGCCGCAGGGGCAGGCGCGAGGTTGCTCGGGCAGCCGTGGGCCGCCGCCGGCCGCCGGCCCGATGATCCCCAGCAGAGGGGGTGCGGCCTGCGGCCACAACAGCACACCCCAGCTGATGGCCCAGGGCCTGAGGGCGCTGCAGGGCATGGCCAGCCGGGGCGCCCAGGTCTCGGCGACGGGGCCACGCGGCAAGCAGGTGCCCCTGGGCCAGCCCCGCCACCCGCGGTTCAGGAAGATGGTACGGGCCTGAGGCCCCGGTGGGAGCTCGGCAGGAGGCTCGGACGAGGGGCTGGGTGGCCGAGGGAGGTCGCCGGACCCAGCGGCTGGCCGGGGCCCGCCCCTTCCCCGGGGGCTCGGGCAGAGGTGCAGAGGGCAGGGGAGTCCGGGAAGGGACAGCGCCCCCCTGGCCGCGGCCCTGGGAAGCCCACAGGGCCCAGGGTGCCCCCAGGTGCTGGGGGTGAGGCGACAGGGCCAGGACGGGGCATCGCGGGCCTGCCCTCCGCCGAGGGGCACCGCCCGGGGCTGCCCAGTGACCGGCTCGTGCCCCCAGAGCGCGTGCAGGCAGGACTCTGGCTCTGAGGACGGGAGCTTTGCGGCCAGGCTGGAGGAGCTGCGCCAGCTGTTCCTCACGCGGCCCGGCTGCCCCCAGCTCAGCACCAGGGCCACGTCCACGGCGCAGCTCGGTAAGGGCCTCTCACCCCTGCCGCCTCCCCCGCCCTGCTGGCCGCCCACCCTCCAGAGCCCGCGGGCTGCGGCCGCAGGGGCTGGGGCTGAAGCTTCCGGAAACCCCAGGGGAGAGGTCACAGGCCAGGGCGGTGCCCCGGAGCGGGCCCTCCGCGGTCACCGGGCGGCCTCCCACAGGCCACCGCCGCACACACTGTGGGTCTCGGCCGGCCTTGGGCATGAGGGGGACCCCCGCGTGCAGACGCTGCACACCCTCCCCCCGCCGGCGCCCCGGGCCCTGGGGAGGCCTCTGCGAAGCGCGGGGACTGTCCAGCACCCCGGCCAGCTCGGCCCCTGCACTGCCTCGGTCACGAGGGCCGCGAGGAAGCAGACCGGCCCTGGGGTGGGGCCGCGGGGCTGTCCTTCCAGGGGAGGGGACATGTCCACGGCAGTGGCGCCCGGCTTGTTGGGGAGACGCGGCGATGGTGGGCAGCAGGACGGAGCCACGTCTCGGCTCAGCGCGCCCGAGGGGTTGCCTGGACCCCACCAGAACTGGCGCCTCTCCGGCGTGGGCACAGCAGCCGTCACTGTCCCCTCACCCGCAGGCCTGGCCGCGACGGCCCCTCTGGCCGAGAGGCTGTGCAGGGACGTGCCGACCCTGAAGACCATGGAGGATCTGGCCTCCAGCCCGCCGCTGGACGGTGAGGGCAGCGCCCCCGGCCCCTCCACAGCGGCCTGTGCCCGCCTGCCCAGCCCACCCCGTGGCCTGGCCCCCGCCCCTAAGCCAGGCCCCTGGGCAGCAAGGGCCCGCGAATGGAGAGACAGAGAGCTCGGCCCCCTGAACAATCCTGCCCCCGCGTTTATCCAGAAGTGGGACTGAGGCCCAGACACCCCGTCTGGACGCCAGAGCGGGGAATGCAGCGGCCGGCCCCGAGGAGAGGCGCCTCTCTGTGCAGAGACGGCAGCTGCGGCGGTGGGGGGCAGTGTCCAGGGCGGCCTGAGTCCGGGACAGCCTCAGGCCGGCCCCCTGCCTGCCTCCCCCCTCCCGGGTACCTCTGGAGACTTGATGCCCCTCATTTCCCCGCGGGCTGCCGGGTGGGGAGAAACCGGAGAGGGGGCGCGGCCACGGCCACTCCGCCTGCCTTCCAGGGCGCCTGCTGCCCTCCAGCAAGAGCGCCTGCGAGTTCCGCAGCCTGTGGAGGCGAAGCGAGTCGCAGCCGCAGAGCCCGGGGACCAGCAGCCCCGAGCTGGGGCAGAGCCGGTCCAGCAAGCGTGTGCCCTGGTACTTCGCCGTCATCCAAGAGAAGGTACCGAGCCGCCGCGGGGGTGCTGGCAGTGCCCCCCGGCCCCCCGGGCTCCTGGGACCAGGCCTTCGCGATCTGGCCGGCCCACCCTCACCCGGAGGCAGCCTGGCACCACACTGGGGGGCAGTGAGGGTCCTGTGAGTTTCGCTGCTGAGAGTCAGCCCGGTCTCCGCCCGTCGGGGTCGCGCTAGAACCCAGATGTATCCCGCGCCAGCGCTGTCCCCTCCGGCCGGTCACCCCCCTCCGGCTCGTAACCGCAGACTGGGGCTGGCGGCTTGAGCTGCGTCGGCTCCCTTCGAACGGTCCCAGCGCCTCTGATCAGCGATCCCGCTGGGGGGACCTTTGCTCAGCAGCCACGCGGCGCCAGCGCAGTCACTGCGGCGCGGCTCTTCTGCGGTGACGGGGAGAGAAGCCCTCACTCACGGTGGGGTTTGGACTCAGCTGTTCTGGCCTCGGACCGAAACAAGCCAGGAGGCGTTTCCTCCTCTCCTGGCCTCTCCCCTCAACGAGTTTGCGTGAGATTGTTGTTGCTTCGTTAAATGTTAAATCTGAAGCTGCGCTGTGGGATTTCCTACCAATTTGTAAAAGAACAAGTTCAGGTCCTCTTAAGATATTCAGATTTTCTCTCCCCGCCCCCGTTTCAGTTCTGGCACGTTGTGTTTTGTTTCTAGGAATGTGCCTGACCCGTGTGGTCGCGCTGTTCTCTGCGCCTGCAGGGACCGGCCGGAGAAGCCGCGCTCGCCCGACACGCTGGCCGGTCCTCCCACTTCTGTCAGTCTCACTGGAGGTTTATCGATGTAAAGGTCTCTTCTTAGAATCAGCTCCTCGTGGTTCGCTTGGACTCGTGAGGGCTCAGCGAGTTATGGAAATAACACAGACCTGGGTGGCTGGGGTGCCCCGGGGAACTTGTGGGGTCCCGGCCGTCATCCCGTTCCCAAAACTCTTCTGCTCCATTTTATGATTTCAGTTTGAAATGTGGACACTTTTGACCAAGTCGTTCCAATTTGGGAACTAGTCTGAGAATCAAATTGGATAGTCACGCAGGTGTATGCCAAAGGGTGTCTTCTGTGGTGTGCTGCTAGTGCAAATAGTGGGATAGGGCTTTCAGGGGGAGGGCCGCAGGCTCGCTGCCCCGCAGCTCAGCGTTATCCTTGGGGATCTCCCCCTCCCTCTCCCTCTGTCTCCATTTCCCTCTCCCTTTCCTGATGTCTCTGCCCCTTCACTGACTTTGAACTGTCACAGGTAATTGCTTCTCCTGTGGAGATTTGATGCTTTTGACACTTGTGTTGTGCAAACTCTGTAGCCACAGGGGAAGGAACTGGCTCCCTCCAGACTCGGGTCTGGTTTGCCACACGTGCAGGATGCGCACGGGCGGTGTGAAGATGTGATCTCTGCGTGGTTATACTAGCCTAAGGTACCCTCTGACCCCCCAAGTGTTACCACGCAGCCTCCTCCTCCCTGTGTTGTTCATTCTTGCACTTGTCCTTATGTTCCCTTCTTTCCATGTTCTTTACGTTAACGTCCAGTTCTTTCTGAATTCTTGAGATGACTGCTTAGACCGTCCATTTTCCATGGTTTCCCCTAACAGGTCCATTTAAGGTTATAAATCTGCCCTTAATCACAGCTTTAGCTGCACCCCACAAGTTTTGGTATGTCCAGTGTTCACTGCCATTCAGATTAAAATATTTTTTCTTACTTTCTTTGCTTCTTGGACTACACGGAAGTGTATCACTTAATTTCCAGACACTTAGATGACTTTCTAGTCATCTTTTCTTCCAGGATTCTGCCTGGAATCATCTCTCTCCTGCCTGAAGAATTTTTTCCCAATTTCTCTGACTCAGATCTGCTGATAATAAAAATTCTTTCATTTCTATTTGTCCGGAAGTATCTTTACTGTGTCTCCAAGTGTGAAGAGTTGAGGGCACTGAGATTTTGAGGATGGAAGGTTGAGGGGTGCAGAGGCTCTGACTCTCTTACACGCTGGTTAGGTTAGGGGCCACACAGGGGCCGGTGTCCTCAGTTGCAGCTGGGGGCTGATGAGGAGTGGGGCTGAAGTGGGGAGAGGGCTGCCGGAGGCGGAGGTCTGGGGCCTGTGCTTCAGCAGGGCGTGGCTGCAGTGGAGAGCGCTTGGGGCTTGGGCTGCTGGCCCCGGGGCCCCATGCCGGCGGTGCCCAGCTGGGCTGCGGTGGGGGCGGCTCAGTGCAGGTGGGGGGCACAGGGCTGCCTGTCCTGCAGGACCACAGCCTGCTCCTGCTGGAGGCGGAGGTCCAGCGCCTGGCCCCGCTGGAGGCAGAGGTTCAGAAGAAGGACGAAGAGATCTGGGAGCTGCAGGGAGAGAAGGAGACCCTGAAGAAGCACCTGAAATGTCTCCTCAGGAGCAAAGGCCAAGACATAATGGTGAGCAGGGGTGCAGGCAGCAGGGCTGGGTGTCTGATGCCGGGGGCCACAGGCCCTCCTCCAGCGTGGGACCTGCGGACACTGGGGAGGGCGCCCAGCGGGTGGCCAGAACAGTTGCCTCCTCTTTTAACTCCTAATTTCTTTCACACCCGAGGACACAGACCTACTGTGTGCTGGGGACACACGAGCAGGGTGGGGGCTTCAGCGCATCACAGAATCCCCCCCCACCCGGCGGCCCCAGGGAAAGCGGCCCAGACACCGCTGCGGCGGGGCGGGGCTGCAGGGCGCCCGAGCGAGCATTTCTGCTGGCATCCCAGGGTCCAGGGCCGGGGGCCGGCGTGGGCGGGGCCTGCGGGGGTCACTGCGTGGCCCCCCAAACAGCACCCGGCAGGAGGAAGGGTGCCCCGGGGCTGCCTCCCCCTCCAGGTCTTCGGCACATCGCCGGGGGCCTTGCGGGGCGGGCGGGACGCAGGCTCACGGGCTCTGCCCAGCAGCCCTCAGAGTCCCCGCGGAAGCCGCCCAAGAAGCCGAGCGCCATGAAGACCTTGCTCAGAGAGGAGGAGGAGCCGCAGCGCCGGCCGCAGGCACGGGCCCCGCCCGGGGTGGTGGCGCGGACCAGCCCCCGCGCTCCTGAGGCCGCGCGGCTGCCGGCTGGGGCGGCTCCGTCACGCGCTGCGGCGCCCCGTCCCCTCCGCCCCTTGCAGGAGGAGCACCCCGTGTGCGACAGAGGCCGGGACCTGGACGCAGGCACCTCCGAGGAGGAGGAGGGCCAGGACCGGGGCTCCGAGCGGGCCGTGGAGGCGGCAGCCGGAGACGGCGCGGGCGCGGACGGGCCGGCGCGGGAGGCCGGGGAGGCGGCGGCGGAGGAGCGGGTGGTGGAGCTGGAGGAGGAGGGGGAGGGCGACGACGTGGTGCTGGAGAAACGCGGCGCCGGCCAGGGGCGGGCCGCGGCGCCGGACGACGCCTTCGAGCAGGAGCTGATGGCGCAGCTGCAGGAGTACGAGCGGGCGTTCCAGGAGCTCCAGTTCGAGCTGGAGATCACCAGGACCAGATACTCCCTGGCCATAGGTGCGCCCACGGCACAGCCGGCCCCTCCCGGGCCCGACGCCGCCTCCGGGCCCGGCCCGCCCCGGCCCGCGTCGGCCCCGGCCCAGCCAGCCCGGCCGGTGCCACCTGGACGCGCTTCGCTCCGCACCTGCGCCCGCCCCCCCCGCCCGCCCCCAGCTGGAGCCACGGCAGGGAGAGCCCGAGCCCCGCGGTCAGACCCTGAGCCCATCTCTACGCCCCCGGCCTGACCACCCGCCCGCCGCTCCCCCAGGCGCCATCACGTCTTTGCAGCGGCAGGTGGATTTCCAGGAATCCCAGCTGCAAAAGACCATCACGGAGAACGAGAAGCTGGAGAAGGAGCTGCGGGGGCGGAAGCACCAGCTGCAGGCCATGTCCCACAAGGTGGCGCCCTCCGCCCTGCCCCTCGCAGCGCGGGCGACACCCGCCGAGGGGGGCGCTCGGCTGGGCGGGCCCGCACCCCTCGCCCCCAGCCCTCAGCCCGCGCCGCCCCGAGCCTGGCGCTCAGAGACGCCTCTGCGCCCTCCTTGAGCATGTCTCGTTTGCGCGGAGTTCTTGGGGCGCGCAGGTTAAGGGACCGAAGTCCACAAGGCTTCTTGTGCAGAGCCGGAGCCGGAGCCGGAGCCGGAGCCGGAGCCCTCCCCGGGTTTCTCCCGCACACGGGCTTTCCGCTTATTACACCTTCTAAGCCGGGTCTAGAATTCCCTCCACTGCAGCGTGGCTTAGGGCTTCGCACAGCCACGGCCAAGGGCCCCACGGATCTGCTGTGAAACAGTATCCGGATTCAAAACCACATTCACAGCGCTGCCTCCCACACCGGCTCCCCCTCACCTACCCCTCCCACGCCCGCTCCCCCCACACCTGGCTCTTCCTTCTGCTCCCACTCTGCTGGCATTGGAGCACAGCCTCCCGCTGCTCTTTAAGAAGAGGTGAGCAGGGCCGCAGTTGGGGGGCAGCCTGTCTGTGGGCGTCCTTACCCTCTGCATTCATGGGATGTGCCCGGCGGGCTGCAGTTTGGAGAGCGTTTTCCACGGGTGTTCCGCCGGCGCCACGCCCCAGCATCCTGATTCCTGCGCTTTTGTGCATGAACCTCTCGGGGTTGCTGGCTCCTCTCTGGGAATTGGGGGTTCCGTCTTTGTCCCTGCTGTTTGGGAAACGCGCCCAGCGGAGCCTCGGGGGGTCGGCTCTCGGCTCGGGCGCTCGGGCAGCTGCAGCGGCGCGGCAGGCCCCTCCGCCGTTGGCCTTCCGGGCGCCCGCCGGGCCTCGTCCCTCCCTCGCCGGCTGGCGACGTCCTGGGGCTTCCCTTTCATTTCCGGGCTCCTCCCTGTGTTCTCGAAGGTCCCTGGTCTTTTCTGGTTTCACAACTGCAGCCGCCCGAGCCGAGAGGGCGGATTCCGCTCTAACTCGGCTCCTTCGCGAGCCCCGTTGGTGTGCGCGGCCCTGCGGTTCGCACGCGGCGAGGGCCTGGGCGGGCGTTTCCCCGCGGCGCCGGGCAGACTTTCCATCCTTTCTCGTTCGGGTCGGGTGGACTCGGGGAGAACCTCTCGCTGGAACGGGAAGGCCTGGCCCAGGTTCTGGAGCCGGGGGTGAGCACGGGGGCCCCACGCCCAGTGCCAGACCCACATCTGCAGTCTGGGGCCTCCTGCTCTCCGGGGCCGGCACGCCAGTCTCCTGCCAGCTGGGAGAGGGGCAGGGTCAGCCCCCTCGGAGGCCCCCGCCCAGCAATCTCGGAGCCTTTCGGGGGCTGAGTGAAGCGCCGTGTTTTCCGCTTTCCCTGCTGCCTGCTGGAGTCACTGCACCTGCTTTCCCCCTTCCGGGTGTTTGGGTGTCTCTCCGCCCCTCCCAGAGAGCCCCCACTCTGGCTGAGGGGCAGGGAGAAATGTCCGAGGCTCGTGTTCCATCTTCTCCCGCCTGGAGCCTCGGGCCAAAGCCTTGTCTGCCTTCCAGTTCTCCAACCTGCGGGAGGATAAGAAGCACGAGGAGATGCTGGGCCTCTTCGAGAAGGACAACCTGCTCCTCAGACAGGTGAGCCGGCTGGCCGTGGCCTGGGCTGCCCCTGCCGAGGCCGGGGAGAGGCCACTTCCTCGGCGGTGCCCCTCGACAGAGGTCAGCCCTGCGAAGCCACACCGGGGCTCCCTGTGGCTCGGGGCCTGGACTGACTTGAGGATCCACCGTCTGGGGCATGAGGGGTGGGGGCTCGTGGACTGGGTGTGGGCACGCGTCTCTGAGCTTCCCGCCCCCCGCTGTGTCCAGCAAGTGCTGGACCTGGAGCTAGAGCTGAGGAAGCGTGACCACGCCATCTCGGAGCTGGAGGCCAAGGTCGGCCAGCTGCAGGACCAGGCGAGCCTGCAGCAGAATCACCTGCAGAGGTGGAAGCACCTGCAGGAGGAGATGCAGAGCAGGCACGAGCTGGTCCAGCAGGCCGAGCAGCAGGCCAGCGTGGCCCTGGAGAGCTTCCAGTCCCGGGTATGCCGGGGCGGGGGTCGGGAGGGGGTAGGAGAGGGGTCCTCGGGCCCGCCACGGGCCAGAGCTCCTGCGTGGTCAGCGCTGTGCGCAGAGCAGCAGCAGCAGCAGCAGCAGTGGGGGCACAGGGCGGGCGGGCGAGGGGCGGCGGTCACGCCGGGTCGGAGCGGCCTCAGCCCGAGCGCCTGGGATTGTCCCGGCCTAGCTGGGGCGGGAGGCGGGCCCGGATCTCACTGGCTCCAGGAGCGCCTGTTCGGGTCTCTTCTGTCAGAGACGCGGTGCGTGACCCATCCCGGCCGCGGCTTCCTGCACCTAGAGCTTCAGGCGCTCTGCCCCACCCCGCGGCTCTCTACCAGGGCACCCTCCATCTTGGGGGCCTGCTTGGGCGCCCCGTTCTCCAGGACTGGGTCTCAGAGCCCTGTGCTGGGACAGGCCCAGGTCAACAGGGTGTGGGCACACGGCAGCCCCCCAGGCTTCACTGCCTGTCACCCCACAAAGCTGACTGGAGACCTGCCCGCCCCCTTCCATGGACCGTGCTCCTGGGGTGCCCCCGTGTGCCCTGCGGCCAGCCGTTGTTCTGGGTGGGGCTTTGTCCTACAGGCTTCAGGTGCAAGTGCCCGAGGGGCCGGCCCTCACCCCCGCCCTCTGGTCGGGCCTCCCCTAGCATCGCAGCGGCAGGGTGTGAAGAGAGGGTCTGCGGGAGGCTGCGCCCCGTTGGCTGGAGTGGGGCCTTATCTCAGTAGTTCTCAGCACCGAGCCCATTTACCCAGCAGACGTGCAGCGGCGGGGCCAGCTCCTCACCTGGCCGTGGGGAGCCGGCGGGCACTGGGGGTGAAGCGCCGAGCGCCGGGCTGTGCAGGGCGGAGCTGGGGCCGGGCCCCCGGCCGGGCTACCTCGGTTGCTCTCCGCTCGCAGCTTGAAAGGCTCAGAAGCAAGATCATCCAGGCCACCTTCAGCACGACCGGGGTCAAGTCCATGGCCAACGAGATCTCCGACAGCGACATCCTGGAGGCTCTGCAGGTAGCGCAGAGCCAGTGGGGGCGTCTCCGCCGCCTGGGCTGTGATGCCCGCCCCCCACCTGTCCGGGCCCTGGGGCGTCACGCTGTGTGGGGGAGGCCTGCTCACCTTCCAGCCCCAGCGGGGCTCTGGGGCAAGCCCCCTGACAGTGCGCCCCGCTCGGCCCTGGTGTGCTGGGCCCAGCCCGAGCACCCTCTCTGGTGGCCGCACTGGTTCCTTGCCTTGGAGGTGGGCGGGCCCACGCCTGCTGGGCGGCCCTGGGGGCTCTGCCTTCCGCTGCTGTGGCCTGGGAGGGTGGAGGAGGGAGCGAAGGGAAGGGAGAGGAGGGGGAGGGGAGGCGGGTGCGGGTGCCCTGACCCAGAGGACATGACGTCCCCCTGGCCGAGTTCCCTGGCTTCCCCTCACCCCCACGGCTGGGTGGGCGCTGCGGGGCCAGCGTGCCCTCCGCAGGGCTGTGCACTCACCCGCAGACCCTGAGAGCCGGGGCGGGGGTGTGGCAGCCTGCCACGGGGGCGCCTCTCCCCTAGACCATCATCTCAGAGCGCTCCGAGTACTACAACCAGCTGAAGCAGAAGGGGGTCAAGATGCCCTTCCTGCACCCGTCGGAGGGCGCATCCTCCCTCAGCAAGGCCAAGAAGCAAGTCTCCAAGTAGGCCCAGCCCGGGACCCGGCGGCGCCCCCTGCTGGCCCCCACTTCCTCTCTGGTTCAGAATTAAACCCTTTTGCGCCCTCTCACCTCCTCGAGCGGCTTGAGACCTTGACACCCCGTTCTAAAACTTACATTGGGGCGGGGAGGCAGCCCCAGCTGGCTCCTTCCTAGGGAGAACTCACTGAAGCACCGACAGGGTCCCTGCCCTGGGGTCTTAGGACTGCAGACCGGGACTTTCCTGCCTGGAGCTGCGGGCTTGACCCCGCCTCCCTGGCTGGCTGCTGCCTTGCAAGCAGGGGTGTGTGGGGGTAACGCCTGCTGAAGCCCTGCTCCGGGCACCTCCAAGCCCCGCCCTGGCCACGGCTCTCCGGCGCTGCCCTGGCCCGGGTCCCCTGGCACCTGGCCTCCCAGGAGGGCGGGCAGGGCGGGGCACCAGCGCCAGGCAGCTGTGTGGTCCTGGCGTGTGGGCCCCTCCCTCCTGCTGCCCCTGCGGCGCCTCGCCCCTGCAGGCCATGTCCGCTCCGGCGCTCCCCAGACCCTTCCCCTCGGCTGTGCGCTCCTCCTGGCGCGGGTTCCGAGTCACGTGAGGTTTCAGGCCCCGCCCCGCCCCGCCCCCAGCTGCAGGAGGCTGGCAGGTAAGACGGGGGTCAGGGTGCAACTTCGCCGCACAGCCAGAGCGAGGAGGTGGGTCTGGCGGCGGCAGCGGCCGGCGGGAGCTGAACTGCGGTAGGAGGCGCGGGCTGGGGACCTGCCCCGGCAGAGTGACCAGCAGCTGGAACTGCCGCCCGGGACACCTGGGCTCCTTCCCCTCCGGCCCCTCATGGGGCTTCTCCTCTGCCCTCCTTAAGGTTGGGAGAGGCGGCTTCACCTCAGAGCCCAGGCTGGGAGGAGGCACGGTCTACGGACCAGGCTGACCCACTTCCTGCGCCCCAGAGGGGTGGCTGCCAGGAATCGCCCTTTGTAAGTTGTGGGCTTCTGGGAGGCGCTTGGGGCCGAGAGGCCCACAGTGGGCCTCGGCTGGCATCTTGGGTCCTCGGGCAGCAACATGGATGCCGCAGCTCCGGCCGTCACATCAAGGCAGGAGGGAGGTGGTGGTGGGGTATCGGGGAAGCAGCACCCTCCGCCTGCAGCAGGAGCGCTTTGCCTCACCTGGGTGAGGTGGGCGAGCAGGGCCAGGCGACTTCAGCTGGTCTTGGCCTGTGGCCACCATCTGGGCACACTGCTGCCCCCAGGAGGGAGGGCGGACGGCGGGCGGCAGCTAAGGGTTAGCCCCAGGCCCCTCTACTGGGCATGCCCCCCAGCACCGGGCCTCCCTCGGGCTCAGACTGGCCGGGGCCCACCACTGAGGTGGCTTCGTGGCTTCCAGGCCCGCTGCCCAAGCCCGACAGGACCAGCACGGAGGCTGGCAGGACTTCGGGCTGCCTGGTGGCAGGAGTCTCTGGGGCGGCCTCGAGCAGTTAAGCGGCTGCTGCGCCTTGAACCTGCCCAGGCCCACTGGGAGGAAGGTCAGTGTCCCTGCTGGTGGGGCGCGAGCAGTCCCGGCCCCCAGAAGTGAGGGGCTTGGCTGCCTGCTCCCAGCCCTGCCAGCGACCCAGGCCCCAGCTCCTCCCACACGCAGCGGGGAGGGGGCCTGTGGAGGCCCCCACCCCCTTCCTGGCCAGCTCCACACTGTCCTGGTCTTACTGGCGCAGGAAGGGGGCCCACGGCCCCTGCAGGTGGCTGCAGGAGCAGGCAGGGCCCCAGGGTGGGAGGGGAGGACACTGGCCTCTCGCATTCCTGAGGGCGGGGCTGGGCGTGCAGCCTCCCAGGGGTGCCCCCCCTCCGCCTCGCGGGAAGGGCACGTCCCCCGGGCAGCTCCGCCCTAAAAGCCGCCTCCGGGGCGGCCCCCGCGCAGTCAGCAGCAGCCCCCACGCCGGCATGGCCCAGGAGAGCGCCGTCCAGTACAGCAGGTGGCGGGACGGCGGCCTGGAGGAGGTCAGCATGGCGACGGCGCCCGGCACCACCCAGGGCTCCCGCTGGGACGGGTGAGGATCCCACGCTTTGCCTGGCGGTCAGGCCGCCCCCGGGGGCCCTCCGGGCCTGGGACTCAGTGCCGCCCCCTCAGGGCCCCCCGGAGGTTCTGCAGGCTGGACGCCACCCTGAAGACGCTGGGCGTGCTGGCGCTGGCGTGCGCCCTCTTCATCCTGGGCTACACCACCGGCTACTACGTGCACAAGTGCAGATAGCGTGCCCGCGCACTCGGCTGGCTGCTCTCCTGAACCGTGACCCCACAACTCAAACCCTCCCCACACGCGAGGCCCCAGCAGGCCCCGCAGCGCTGGCCCAGGACCTCTGGCACCAGGCCCTCGGCACATGTGGCCACAGGGCGGCCCCAGCCCGGGCTCTCTGCTCCGGTGCCAGCCCAGGGCAGGTGTGCCCGGCAGCCTCGGGACCCCCATGGGCACAGTGCAGGCTGGTGACCTGGGCGGCCCCTTGGCTCTGCCATGCAAGGGCTGCGGGCGTCTGCCCACTGGGAGCTGAGCCCCGGCCTGCAGAGTGGGCATGGACCCCCGCCCCGCGCTGCTCCCTGTTCGTCGGGCGTCCACCTCAGGGGAGGGCAGCTCCTCGGGCGACCCGTGCACCTCACGGCCAGTCTGGTCAGGTGACGGCTGCCCCAGGCCGGGCACTACTCAGCCCAGCGAGCAGCTGCCCACTGGGCAGTGGCAGGACGTGAGGGGCCCGCAAGGGCCTTGGCGCAGGTGCGGCCTTGCCCTGTAGCCCCAGGTGGCCAGCCTGGGCTTCAGGGGCCAGAGCGGAGCTGTCTGGGCTGAAGACCCTGGGGACCTGTGGGTGGGCTGGGCCCGACCCTGGGAGCGAGGTCTGGGGGCTGGGCCTGAGGTGTGCTGTCCCGGGCGGGCATCTGCAGCAGGCCTTGGCAGGGGCGCAGGCAGGGGCAGCCCTCCCCGTGAAAGCCCGGACCCCGGCACCCATCTCCCCACAGACCTCACCCCCACCTGTTTGGGCACAGCCCGGAGGGAGGGTGCCGGCCGACCCAGCCCACACAGCGGCCGGTTGCTGAGGTGTGGGGCAGGCTGCCGCCAGGTCGCAGGACAGAGGGCCTGGTGGCACCTCCTTACACCAAAGGTCTCCAGAAACCCTGCAGGCTCCTACCCGCGCTAGCTGGGCAGCCCGGGCAGCGGCAGGTCTGCCGGGGAACAGCGCAGGTGAGCAGTGCGGCCAGGGGGCCTCTCCGGCCCAGCCGGGCCCGCGGTGGAGGGCAGTGGCAGACGCCCTGGTCTGGCCTGGGTGTGGCTGGACACGCCCCACGTGTCCGTGCCCGCAGGCCCCGGGGCACACCCCATAGGAGCTGAGACCTGCCCCCGCCCCCCACACCAGACCCCGGAAGAGACGACCCGCCGGGGCGCGGGCCGGGGAGGCTGGCCGCAGGCCCGGGACTTCTCTGGGCCGTGCTGCTCACTCTGCTGGGGGAGCTGGGCTAGATGGGGGGGTGGTGGTGAGTGTCCCCTCTGACGCCCCTAGACTCCCCAGGATGGCCAGTGGGGAGGGCCGCCCCGCGCGGAGGGCTGCAGCGAGGACGACACCGGCAGTTTGGGCTGCAAGTCGAGCGTGTTCCCCAGCCCCACACAGACCAAGCTGCCCCAGAGGGCCCCGGCGCGGCAGCTCCGCAGTCACAAGAGCCCCAGCACGGTGCTGAGGGCCATCGCGGGGCGCCTAGGACACGTCCACTCTCCGTGCAGCACACCCGGCCGCTGGTGGGCGAGCCGGGCGGCCGGGGCTGGAGATGTGGGGACCTGGCGTCCCTCCACCCCGCCCAGCCCGGAAGAGGCACCTCCATGGAGAGATGGTTTCCCACACGCGCCGCCACGGTGACAGTCCCGGCTGCGGCCCAGGCGCCCGTTGCGGGACGTCGTGCAGCTGTGCCCCCAGCCGAGAACCGAACCCTCAGACCCAGCGGGGCCTCGCGCCGGGGAGCTGCCCGCCGTGCGCCCGGGCACCTCTGGCTGCCGAGCCGGGCCCGGGTAGGGCCGGGCACAGGCCTGGGGGGTGCGGGGGCGGCTGTCAGTCGGGGCCCAGGCATCAGCGGATCACGGCCACGTGGGGGGCGGCCCCGGCCAGGTCGGTCCTGGAGGGGTACACCACCTTCAGCTGCCCGTCCGTGTCCTCCACGCGGACCTGCTCCACCAGCAGGGGGGCCGGGCCCTCCCGGTCGGCACGGGGGTGGGGCCCGGGGCCTGGGGCGCGTGCGGCGTCGGCCTCGGGGTCTGAGAGCGAGCCCTCCTCTCTGCCGTCCGAAGCGTGCTTGTGGAGCTCCACCATTTTCTGCAAGCGAGACCTGCTGTCAGGGCCAAGGCGCCCCGACAGGGAGGCCGCGCGGACTGGGGCTCGCTCACCAGCACGAGGGCGTCCATGACGTCCTTGCACACCCGCAGGCTCGCGGCGCTCGTCACTTCTAAAAACAGGTCACGGGTCGTTTTCCGAATCTTCAGAAGAAATTTAAGTGGGCTCAGGAAACGATGTGTCAGACGTGGCCGGGGGCATGGTGCCCCTGGCCTGGCATTTGGGCCACGTCCGCTGCCCCCGGCCCGGCGCAGGCAGGCGTGAGGCCAGCTCGGGGCTCAGCCCCCCATCCTGCACGGGGGCGCACTGTCCCCCAGGCGCGGCCGCACCGAACTCCGTGCCTGGGGTGCTGGCCACCGACCTTCGTCTTCTCGCTGTTGGTCACCGGCGGGAGCGAGATCACGTCGCCGTCGGCGTCCATGAGGCAGGGGAAGAGCGCCGCGCCGTCCAGCAAGTGCAGGTACCTGGGGAGGCGCCTGGTCACAGGCGTGCCCCGGGCAGCAGACCGAGGGCGCGGACAGGCCCGTGGAGCATCCTGGGTGCGTGGCCGATGGAGGCCTGACAGGCGTCTTGAGGACCTTGGTGTCCCAGCCCACGAGGCCACACGCCATGACCGCCGGGCACACAGCGCCCAAAGGAGCCCACCTCCCCGGGGATGCCGCCAGCCCACGCGAGGACAGGGCAGCAGGGTCCGAGGTGGCGTCCTCTGCACAGCCCGGGCTGACCCCAGGCCCCGGCCCGCCCGTCCTCACCGAGGTGGCGCCACTCGCTGGTGGGGTCACACCGAAGGGGCAGCCTCGCGCCGCGGTGTAGGGCTCGCCCGGGCCGGCCCCACCCCGGGGCTGGGCGCCCACCTGTGCAGGCCCGAGACGTTCTGCCTCCGCTTCTGCTTCCGGTGCTCCTCGGCCTCCTGCTGGAGCTGCCGCACCAGGTCCTGGGCGCGCACCTCCCTGCGCCCCAGAGGGACGATCTGGGGGTGGCCGCGCGTCAGCACGGCCTGGCGGCCCCGGGCTGCTGTGACGCGGGTCCAGTTCCAGGGTCCTCGGCAGGCGCCCCCGCTCCCTCCAGGGACCCGAGCACGGGGCAGGACCCGCCCACACAGCACGTCCGTGGTCCGCAGCGGGCATGAGGGCCACCGCCCAGAGGCCTGGGCCCCACACAGAACCCAGCAGGCCGGGCAGGACCACCACGAGCGGACCCCCGAACGCCCAGGAGGCCGGCCTGCCACCGGGCCGGACACCAGTTCGGTTTCCAGAACGAGAAATGAAGGAAACCGCTTGGATGGCCTCTCGGCAGCCACAACCCGCCTCCCCGGCGCCGCTCAGGCCTGGCTGTGAGGGGCGCGACGCGAGCGCCGGCCTGGCGCGCTCACCGTGAGGTCCTGCGGCGGGCGGGCGCTGTAGAGCAGAGGCCTCCGGACGGCGCTGAGGTCGTGCGTCGCGATGGTGGCCGCCGTCCTCTTCTCACACAGGTCCTCGTGGAGTTTCGTCTGCAGCAGGAGGCGACAGTGGGCAGGTGCGGGGCCGACACAGCAGCCACCCCGGCCCCCCGCCGGCCCGCACCCCGCCCGAGCGCCCCACAGGCCTCGCCGTGCCCCTGCACTCCCCACTCGCGCGGCCGCACCGGGGAGCCCTGCCGGCCGACCGGCAGGACTTCTTCCTCTCTCCTGGGACACAGGACTTGACTGACGCTGGACTTGGCCGAGCTGGAAGCGTGACCTGGGACGGCCCCGCAGCCCCCCAGCTGGGGCCCCCACACCGTGACTCCGCGCGGAGACGCACTTTTTACTCGCAGAGTCCGCGGCCTTCACGGCAAACTCCTCGATGCTCACTCAAGGGCTCAGGACCCGTTCACTGAAGGGCACGCCGGGCCCGTCCCTCCACTAAGCCACACGCGCAGGGGCCCACCAGACGGGCGGCTCCCCGGGGAGGCCTGTGCGCCCAGGAGTGCCAGCGCTGGCCCAGCCGTGCCCTGCCCAGAGCCCCGGCCCGGCGGGTAGTACCTGAGCGCTGAGGAAGCGCTTGAGCGCGGTCCCGGCCTGCAGCTCCATGCCCCTCACGACGGCGCCCACGAAGAACGGCCGGACGTCCCTGACCTCGGGGCCGACCCTGACGGTCAGCGGGCCGGGGTTCTCGGCCACGTGCAGGACGCGCAGGAGCAGCCTGGCGGCCGCCGCCACCACCTCCTCCCCGCCCTCGCCGCTCTCCTGCTTCTTCCGCTCGCGCCGCTTCCTGCGGCCGTCCTCGCGCTCGCGCCCGCGCCCGCCGGCCCGCAGGTACTCCAGCACCGACCGCGTCTGGCAGCCGCCCACCATCTTCTCCAGGCGCTTGTCCCGCAGCCTGTTACCCCGGAAGTTGACCTCCTTGAGCTTGGGGCAGTCGGCCAGCTCCGCGGGGATCTCGCTCAGCTGGTTGTTGGAGAGATCCAGCACCTGGGGGAGACCCGGGCACGCACGTCAGCATGCAGCGGCGGGGCCTCCCAGGGGCGTGGCGGTTGGGCGCTGCGCTGTGGAGCTGTCGGCAGCGGCGACGCGAGTTCGACGCCCGGCCGGGGAGAATCCCACATGGCGCGGCAGACCTCTCCTGCCTCGCCCGCTGCTCCCCTCAGCATGTGTTTCTGTCCATCTGCCTGTGCTGCTCCCTGCTCTGTCTCTGGGGAACCCTCTCGCCACCCCACGCCTCTGGCCTGTACCCCAGCTTGTGTAAATAAATAAACAAATCTTTAAAAACAAACCAGAAGCGCAGCTTTGGGTCTCCTAGGGGTCAGCTGGAAGACCACCCGCCGCTCTCCCGGGCCCTCACCACCCCCGTCGGCGCGCAGCCACAGGCCCCCGTCCCCCAGGCGGCGGTCGCCGTTTCCCTCTCCTGGACGCCACATACATAGTTGGGCTGACAGACGGCAGCGTCCTGACAGACGGCCAGGCGAGAAGAATAAAGGCGAGGGGTGAGGACAGCGAGGCCTCGAGCACAGCTCCCACAGGCGGTGGGAGGCGCAGGGCGGAGGGCGCCCGGCTCAGGCAGCTCCAGCAGGGAGACCTCAAGCTGGCTGACCCCTCCCCACGCACAGAAGGGAGCGGACAGGCGTCCCTGCCAGTGGGGGACGGGAAGGCAGGGCCCTGCTGTGCCGTCTGCACCACGGAGGCAGGAGGCCCCTCGGCCACGTTAAAGAACCTTCCAGCACGAGTGGGACTCAGACCCCCCCCACCCCGACAGTGGCCACAATCAGACCACTGAAGGACCAGAGCCAGCAGAGGGGCTGCACTCCAGGGCTGGGTCGGGGAGGGGGGCAGGAGGCACAGAGCAGAGTGGGAGGGGCCACCCGTGTGCCAGTGCCTGTGCTGGGCCAGGCGCTGAGGGGAGATGCCCTGGATTGGGCTGGCACACAGGACAGCTGCCGTGGAGTTTCACAACCCCCAGTTCTGAAAGGAATCTGGGGCCTCCATTCCATGCCCCGATCTAACTCTGCTCGGACACACGCAGCCGTGACGCCAGCTGCCACACCCTGACCACGATCGCCGCCGCAGATGAACGTGCCAGGCCCTAAACTGCACGCGTCTCACTGCTTAAAACCATCTAAACGCAAATGCAGAAGAAACACAGGACTAGCCTTGCACCCAATAACACTAGGCCAGCAGCACTGGGGCCTGGGCCTTGAGCCTCGAGCCCACATGCAGGCCAGACAGCGGGACCAAAACCCCCTACCTTACTAGCATTAAGTGCAACATCCCCAAGGTGGGGCTCCCCAAGGTGGCATCATGCCAGTTCAGTTATTTCACACCCCCTTGGCTGGGCGCCCCTGCCCCCACGTCCAGTCATTTCACAAACACTTGGAGACAGAATAAGAGGGGCCCGGCCCCGCTCTGGACCTGCCTCCCACTGCGGGAGAAGCTCGCAGCCACAGAACCGTGCAGAATAGCGTCTGAATCCTTCAAGCCCGGCTGTGAACCTGGTGTGGCGCCCACTGCGCAACCCCCCAGAACAGGCCGGGCTAGGGGGAGCGCCGAGGGTCCGGACCCCCAGGGATGGCGACCCAAGCCGCCGCCTCCGAGCCCGCGGGAACGGCCCAGGCCGGCGCCCGGTGGTCCCCGGGGCGGGCGCTCCCTCTCGCGGCCACCACGGGCCCCGTCCCGCCCCCGCGGCCCCGCTGGCTGACCTTGAGCGAGGCCAGGTGGGCGATGTCGGGGCTGAGCTCCTGGAGGCGGTTGTCGGCAGCCGCCAGTTCGCTGAGCAGGGGCAGGGCGCCGGGGCGGAAGAGCGCGGCCGGGAAGGCGTGCAGGCGGTTGCCGGTAAGGTTGAGGGTCTGCAGGCGCGGGGCGCAGCGCGCCAGGTCGGCGGGCAGCTCGCGCAGCCGGTTGCCGCTGAGGTTGAGGCTCTGCAGCTGCGGGAGGCCGGGCGGCTCGGCGGGGCCCAGGCCGCGGCCCGGCGGCAGCTCCTCCAGCGCGTTGCCCGACAGGTCGAGCACGCGCAGCGCGGGCAGCGGCCCCAGCTCGGGGCTCAGGCCGGGCCCCAGCGCGTTGCGCCGCAGCACCAGGCTGTGCAGCTGCGGGAGGCCCCGCGCCAGCCCCGGGCCCGGCTCGCGCAGGCTGCCGCAGCCGCTCACCTCCAGGTAGTGCAGGAGCGGCAGCGTGAAGAGCCGCGGCGGCAGGCGCCCGCCCGCCGCCCGCACGCGCTCCTCCAGCGCGGGCCCCGTCAGCAGCAGCTCCCGCCGCCGCTCCCGCTCCGCCAGCTCCAGCTCGGGCCAGGCCTCGGGGGCCGCCGCCGCCGCCATCGCGCTGCGGCTCCCTCGCGGGCGCGCCCGGGACGCGTCACTTCCGGACGCGGCCGGAAGACGCCATCGAGATCCCGCCCGGGCGCTAGAGCGTCGCAGCCCGTACCATAGAGCGGCGGGCGCTCTCCCCGCTGAAGCGGCGGGCGGCGGACGCGGGCGGACTGCGGGGTCTGCGCGCGACCCCGGCCCGGCGCAGCTCTCTGGGGGAGCAGCAGTCCGGCCGCCCGCCGGGTCTGGCCGAGACCGCGTAGCTTTCCCCCTCCTTGTCCTTGGGAGGGGCCTGGGCCTCCAGCTCTCCAGGCTTGGACGGGGGTGGGGGGGTGCCCCCCCTGGAGCCCAGAGGGATCCCCAACTTCAGGTCCAAGCAGCCGGGCGTTTTACCGGCAAAAACAGGCCTATTTGGTGAAGGCCCTTGCAGTGCGCACGGGAGAGGGCCCGTGCCGGACGCTGCTGCCTGGGGGCACCCGCGCGCCCCCATCCCTGGCCCCCACCCGCGCTCCATCGCGAGGCCCCCGGGCGCAGGCGGCGTGGAGCCTGGGGAAGGCGAGGCGCCAGCAGTCAGGTGACATTTTAATTGTCTTGAAATAAAAGTGACAAAGCACTTAGTGATCTTTTTATTATATTAACATACTCAGCGTGAATTAGCTCCTGTGCCCTAAAACTGCAAAAATATATTAGAGACTATCATCGGGTGCCTGAAATAGACAAATAGAAAACTAGGTTAAAACATGAAAAAGCTGCCAGTTTTCACTGAAAGTATTTACACTTGTACTCCAACGCCAAATTTATAGACACAGTTCTTTTAAATTAGGTCATTTAATAGGGTATTTTGAAACATGAAAATAGAAATAAATATTGTTAAATAGCCACGTTTATGAATGAAAATTCAGTTAGCAATTACAGCCCCAGATTTAGGTATTTATTCAGGAGTGGCCCAGGACGGCGCCGCTCCTTCGGTGTTTCACCCTCTGTTCTCTGTTCCTTAAAGCGTGTAGCTCTGTAAAGCCTTTCCCGGCCACTCCTCCTCTGGGAATCATTTCAACATAAACACGATTCTTCTGTAACCAACAAGCTTACACCGTTTTAAATGCACCAGTTTGTCAGTTATTAACAATGAAATATTCTTACCAATCTCTTTATACTGAAAAAAAAAATCACATAAATATCTTTCTTCAAAGCTTTGGGGAGAAGAGGTGGCCACTGCCGTTCACTTCTTGTTGTTCTACGGTGCTGTGCCTGCGATTCCAGCCAGTGTCAGCCCCGTGGCCAGTGCCTTCCCACGCAGAAAGCGCCGGCAGTGCCCTCGCTTGGCCCGTTGAGCTTGGGGAATCTCGTTCTTCCCCGGTGCTGATTCAACCACTCGAGAAGGTGTCAGTTCACCAACACGGAGACAGACTAGTGCAAACCCACAGCGCTGCCGGCGGCTGCTCACAAGCCCTTAGTCTCTGAACGCCGTCGCTCCACCTGCTGGGACTTAGAGGCGTGTGTCCGTGGCGCGCCAGGCGCAGAGTCCGTTCGCCCCACTTGCTGCTGGCTGGCACTCTGGACGCCCGCCCTCTTGCTCTCCTCCCACTCGGGGCGGGGGGGAGGGGGCGGGCAGGCCCCCCCTCCTGGGCTCTCTCATAGACTCGGCTGTGGGGCACAGAGGCCCCTTTGGGGTGGGGATTTTGCATCCAGATTTCAGGCCAATGAGCTCAATGCCCACCGCTTCCCTAGGGCAGGAGGGCTGGCCAGGGGCTGGGAGGGCGGGCCCTGAGCTTGGCTGTCGTCAGCTTTTGGTGTTTTATGTACGGACAGTGTCAGCAAGGCGGACTCTGCCCAGGACAGCGCGGGCCCGAGAGAGAAGTGCACCGGCCAGACCCCGGCCAGCGGCTGGCGAAGGTCGACAAGGCGGAGCGAGAACACGCAGGCTCAGCTGGACAAGAAAGGGCTGCTTGGGGACACAGAAGCAGGCGCCAGTGCCCCCAGCAGGAAGGTCATTTCATTGTTTATTTGTAAGAGCCTGGCGAGAGTCCCTGAGGAAAGGCTGAGGCACCGGGCGGCGAACCTCACCGCCTGGCACGCGGGGCGGCAGGCGGGGCCCGGCTGTGCTGTGGCAGGCGTCCGGGAGGGGTGCGGAGGGGACAGTCCCCTGTCTCCTGTGGGGGGGAAGAGGCTTGGCTGAGGCCTCCCCCCCGGAGAGTGCAGGTGCGCCGGCCAGGCCGGCCGGACAGTGCCGGGGGACAGGCACAGGGGGATGTGGTGCTGCCACGCCTGTCCCCTCACGGCCGGGGCGCAGTCAGAGGGCCACCCCGTGGAGACCGGAGTGCCGGAGCGTGCAGGATGGTCTACGGGGACCCCTGGGCACGGGCAGCGGCCCCGGCAAGCGTGTGGGACGGACTCCGATGCGCCCCAGACAGAACCGTTTCCCGAGGCCTGGATAGGTCAGAAGCCCGGTGGCGGAGGCGGGGGCCGGGCTGGGCTCTCTGGTCAGTGGTGAGCTCGGCTGCCACGTGAGGATGAGCGAGGCCAGAGCCGGGCGGCGGGGCCGGAGCGCAGGGGTCACCAGAGCAGGGGTGGGCTCCGGGTCGGGTGCTCAGCCCCTTGGGGAACGAAGGCCACGGCAGCGGGCGCGTCACCGCTTGGTCAGTGTCCGGCTGGAGCTCTTATTCAGGCCTCCCTTTGGGGTGGGGATCTTGCTTCCGACCTTTGACCCCGAGGGCCCTGCTTTGGTCGACGCTGGGCTTTTACCTGCAGAGGGCACAGAATGGGACTCGGCACTGCTGGCCAGGGCTCCCGAGCGCTGACCAGCACGCAGCGCCACGCGAAGTCAGCCCCAACGGCGGAGGTGGGCCCGGGGGCGGGCCTGGCCGAGCGCCCTGGCAGGTGCCCGCAGGCCTGCCTGGTCAAGACTCTCTTCCTCACGCACCCCTGCAAACAAGGGGCCACGCGTGTCTGGGCCGCGAGAAACCTGCCAGGGGGACGCAGCGCTTCGGTGCTGCGCCTCGGCCTGCGGGGGCAGCTTCCAGCGTCGCTCGGCCTGCGGACGCAGCAGCCCTGCGGGGCCTCTGGTTTCTCCCGTGCTGAGTGGGCGCACAGAAGGACAGCTGGGCCCGCCAGTACCAGCACTCTGGGTCTGGCCCGCTGGCTCCGCGCCCGCACTTTGGGAGCAGCCCTAGTTTGGGGCTGGTGAGAGCCCCGTCCCAGGGTGAGCCAGCTCGTTAAGGAAGCAGGGGACAGAGGGTGCTGGGGCGCCCCGGGCTGCGTGGACGGCGGAGCGCACCCCCTTACCAGGCGGCGGCAGGGGCGCCCGGTGCAGCAGGTACGTCTTGCGCAGGTTCATGGTGCAGCCGGCGGGGCCCATCAGGTGAGCCTTCCACGCCTGGGACCGAGGCGCGTGTCAGCCCGGGGCACACAGCCGGGCCCACGAGCCAGCTCGTACACGCCCCTCCCTGCGGTGGCCTCTGAGCCACAGGACGCGGCAGATGGGGCGGGGGCCCCCTCAGTTGGGCGGGTGGGGCCGACCACAGTGGCGGGCGTGGGAGGTGGGGACGGAGGCGGTGGTCTCACTCCGGGGTCCAGCATGCCGACCCGGGGGGGCAGAGTGCGGGGTCTGGGGGTTCGGGGCTGTGTCCAGCACTGACGGCCCCTTTGCGGGCTTCACAGGATGGTGGCCAGAGACCCCAGGGGCCCTGAGACCTGACGCGCAGCCGCGGCGCCATGGGGGGGGGCCAGGCCAGGCACAGGGCCGCGACGGCGGGAGGGCGGCCTCACCTCTTCTCCAGGCGAGAAGTTCTCGTGGCACAAGGGGCAGTGGTTTGCCAGCGTCTCGGGTTTGGCGGCTGAATCGGTGTCAGGAGAGAGACCGAGTGCCGTGAAGACCCAGGCCGGCGGCCGCAGGGTGTGGAGGTGGGGCTGGGGGCGCGGGAGGGGAGCCCCTCGCGGACGGCGGGTCAGGCCGGGCACTCACGGGCACACGCTTTCATCCTGACGTGCCGGGGCAGCTCCTCCTTGGGGACGGCCTCGCCGCAGCGGCAGCACTTCGCGAAGCCGGCCCTGCGGTCGCACTCGGTCAGCAGGTGCTCCGTCAGGCTGGCGATCTCCACCACCTGCCGGCGCGGAGCGGGCGGCTGAGCGCGGCGCCCCCTCTGCAGCAGGGAGCAACCGCCCCTGCACCCGCCAGAGCTGCGGGCCACAGCTCGGGTCTGCGAGGGCCTTGCCTCCTGCCCGGGACCCGCAGCCACGAAGGCCCCGCGGGCAGGTGGGCGCAGCGGCTGCCCCGGGCCTGGGTGAGGGCAGGACAGCCTGGGGGTGCCGGGGCCCCGGGCACAGACCCCGCGCCCCACCTGGGCGAGGCCGAGTGGGGGGTCACGGCACGGGGTGTCCGGCTGCTCTGGCAGGAGCCCCTGGCTGGCGCCTGCACACCACAGGGCAGTCGGGCACCGGCCGGGGCTGGGGCTGCCCCTCCAGGGGGCCCCGGAGTGGGTGTGGGCAGCGCTGGCCCCTCGGTCCACCGCGTCATTGGAGGCTGTCCGGACTGGGCACTGGGCGCAGGGCGGGGCGGGTTTCGTGAACAGGCCGAGAAACCCCCCGAGAGGAGGACCACGCAAAGCGGGGCGTCTGGTCCTCGAGACCTTCGGCCACGGGCCAGGATGGGGGTCGGGTGGGGCTGCTACACCGAGCCGCAGGCCTGCGCCCAGTGAGGGCTGCGCGTCTGGTGCCGGGGCCAGGGAGGCGGCAGCAGCTGCCAGCCGTCACAGCCGCAGGCCGCCCAGCCCCCACGCTCTGGCCGAGGGGCCGGCGGCAGCGGCGCCCCCACGCGGGCACCCAGGGGCCGGGAAGCAGCCCCCTGCGTCAGGGCAGTGGGCGGCCGGGGCGGCCGCCCCCGGAGTCCACTTTGTGCCAGTCCCTGGTGACGTGTGGCGTGCGTGGGCCCTGGGGTGTGTTGCGCCCCCAAACGGTGCCGCTCCGCCCCCGCCCGACGTCCCCGCGAGCCGAGCGGCCTGCGCACCTGCCTGCAGTGGTCGCAGCGCGTCAGCATGAGGCAGTGCTTCCAGTAGTGCAGGTCCAGGCCCTCCTCCGTGAAGGCCTCGCTCCGCTCCCCGCAGAAGATGCACAGGCTGGGGGGGCAGGGCGGTCAGCGGCGGGACGGGGCAGGCGGGGGCGGCCTCCCCCGGGGTGTCTGCGCTCGCCAGCTGCGCCTCGGCCCCGACGGCCCCGGCCGTTCCCTGCGGGGGCGGGCGTGCTCCCCGCGCCGTCGGCCAGACCGCGCGGGCTTGGCCTTGGGAGCGTCCCCGGGTTCTCGAGTGGGCGCAGCTGGGTTGGGAGGTCCCCGAGGGGCTGGCTCCCCGCCACTCACTTGTCCAGATAGTGGCTGTCTGGCACCTCTGGGGCGCTGGGGGGCGCTGCTCTCCTTCCCTGAGAGTCTGATGCGAGGAGGGGGCCGGGGTCAGTGCTGGGGACCCTCCCGACGCTGGCAGCCCCAGCCCGGGGCCTCCGCGACCCACCTGGACGCGCGGCCCTCGCGGCCCCGTCTTCTTCCTGGGCGAAGGGGAGGTCAGGGCAGGGCCGCTGTGGGCGGGGGCCTCTGCAGGATGCGCTTTGCCCCCGAAAGGGTGTCGCGGGTCTGGAAGGCGATCACGGTCGCCCGCAGCCCGCACGCTGCCCCGGACCCTCCTGCGTGTCCTCCCAGCAAGTGCCCGGGCCCGGCTGGGGCTCTGCCACCCTGTGCGCCCCTCCCGCGGCGCACGGGGGGCCCTCCCCAGCCCCCCGCCCGTCTGTGCCCGAGCGGCCTGCCCACCCGTGGCGCCCACGCGCGTCCAGCCCGCCGGCCAGCGGAGCCCAGCGTGTCGCCGGCGCCCATCCAGGGGCAGCCTCTCCCAGTCACCGGCGAGGCTGCGTCTGACGGGCCGGCGGGCGGCCTGGCCTGGGCAGGGAGGCGCGTGGCCGGGCTGACCTGGACCCCGGCCTGGGCCTCCCTCAGCGCGGCCAGCTGCCCCTGCAGAGCCTTCATCTCCGCTCGCTTCCGCTTTTCCGCTTCTTCTGTGGCCGCCTTTTTCTGGGCCTGCGGTGGAGATCGTTCCCGACAACAGCTCCGAAGGGGCTGGAGCAGCCCGCGTGAGCCGCGGAACCCGCTCGGTGTCTGGGGCCAGAGCGCCCGCCACAGGCCCCGGCACAGCGGCCGCCCCGCCCCCGCCTTCACTGGGCCGGACCCTCGCGGGCCTCACCCTGGCTGCGGCCGCGGTGGGCCGGCCGTCTATTTCGGCAAAGCCCTCGAAGATGGTCTTGTAGAGGACGCTCTTGCGCGTGGTGGCGTCCTCCGGGGGCAGGTAGCCGAGGACGGCGGCCCGGTGCTGCCGGTACATGTCCAGGATGATCCTGACCGCCATCTCCCGCACCTCGAACACACGGTGCTCCAGGGCGCCGGCCGCGAACTGCGGGGGGCTGGCGTCACCCACGCGCAGAGACACAGCCGCCTCCCCAGCGCGGCAGGGCGCAGGCCTGGGCCCAGGCACTGTCTCTGCTCACCCCCGCACAAGCGCCTGCGTCGTCGAGGGCGCCCGCGCCCCCAGCATCGGCGGACACTGCGACACCCCCAAAGGCAGACGCAGCACCGCCCGCCCCCACCAGCTCTGAGTGTTTCTGACCCTCGGTTTTAAGAAACGAAGTGAGAGCTCCCGCCGGGTGGCAGCACACGCGTGTGCACGCGTGTGCATGTGTGCAGGGTGGCATGAACACACGTGTGGCGTGCGAGGGCACGTGGGGGCGGGCTCACAGCGCCGTGGTGGGAGGGGGCCACCCCCGCCCGCGGAAGGGACTCGGCTGCAGGCGGCGACAAAGGCAGGGCTGGGAGCCCAGTGGCACCTGCATCTGACCTGGGGGTGTTGGGGCAGCTGTCCAGAGCTGGGGGTACAGGCGGGGCTCAGCAGAGGGCGGGGAGGGCCGAGCCCCCGGGATGCAGCGAGCCCACGCGGGCGAGGCGGCGGCACCGGCGGGGTTCTGGCGCTCGCCGGCCGCAGGGTGGGCAGGCGGCTGGCTGAGGCCCGCGCGCAGGACGGGCAGGACTGAGCAGCGGCAGGTCGAGGGAAGGGCAGGGACTGGGTCACGGGAAGGGTGGGCTTCCGCACCCCCAGGAGGCACCGAGGGGCCTCGGGAGGGCCCAGGTCCCCCTGAGCGGGGGTGGGGCGTGGACAGGCCGGGCCTGGGGCCCAGCGGAGCGAGTGTGCCCAGGCTGGTCTCGGCCCTGAGAGTGGGCAGCCTCAGAGCCACCGCGGGCAGACTGGGGGCCGAGCCGGGCGGGGCAGGACGCTGGGTCGTAGGCGCTGCCGGGAGGCCCGGCCCGCACAGCCGCGCTTCAGCACGTTGGGACCAGGAAGCGGGTTTCTGATTTGCCAGGGAATCCACCCGAAATGTCCGTGGCTTCGCTGGGTTGTCCGAGGCACGGAAAAGCCTCGTCCACCTGCTGGCCGCCGACGCCGGGCGCTCTCCACGCACCGTGACCGCCGCATACTGGCGTGTCCTGCCCTCGACTCCGCAGCGGCGGGGGCTGAGGGTGCGGCAGCCCCCCTACCAGCCAGCATCCTCGGCTCTGGGGGTGTGCAGACCCCGCTCACCCTGACCCCAAGCGTGGGCTCACAGGGGTGCTGCTCCGGCCGCAGCCCCAGGCTGACGGACGCCTGCCACTGGCAGTAGGTCGGGGTGCCCGCCTCAGACTGGGCGCTCAGTCGGGCCCCATCCCACTCCGAGCAACTGCCCAGGATGCAAGTCTGGGTCCCCCAGGCTCGGGAACGGGCAGAGCCACATGCAGACTCAGGACACTCGACACAGGTTTGTGACAGAGGCCACTGGCCATGGGAACTGGCCACGAGACGCCCAGGCGAGGCCCCCCCGAGTCTCCCGTCAGCACCCCCGACTCCTGGGGGCCCAGCCTCTCGGGCTTCCGCGGGGCTCCACCCACCCCAGCTCCTCTCCCTCAGCAAGCAGTGGCTGGGGCTGGGACTGGAGATCCCAGCCCTTTAAGGAAGCTGGTTTCCCTGGCAACCGATGCTCCAAAGGCTGCCAAAGGTCACCTCGTTAACGTGACAAGAGACACCTTTTCACACGCTTACACCCGCTAAAGGAGCAGGTGTGGGCACAGGATTTACGAACAGGAAGACGGAGTGCTCAGGGGTCAGAGGAGACAACGATCCTGTTCTCAAGTCACCACCCTCCCTGCCCCCCCCCACACGGCAAAGGCCGCCGGACACGTGCCCTCGGTGGGGCGGCCGCCACCCGCGCTCACCTTCATCACGGCGTCCAGGCTGAAGCCCGAGCTGTCGGTGCCCAGGCCCCGGAGCAGCCGGGCCAGCAGGTCCATCTGACCCAGGGCCAGGTGCGTGGGGGCGTTTGCTCGCAGAGGCTGCACCAAGTAAGACGGGATCATCTGGAGACACTTGACTTCCTTAAACAAGGCCATTTCCTATGAAAACCAACACGAGCTGTCGTTCTTTTACTGCACGACGCCAGAGGCGATTTAACACAACAGCGGGGGCAGCAGTGACGCCGCCCATCCCGGCCGGCACGCAGCAACTGACGGCGACGGCGAGAGGGTGACCCGCGCCGGGCTTCTGAACGTTTCGGACGCGGTCAGGGCCCCAGTGTCTTTTCTCAGGATTTCTCAACCTCCAGAAAGTTTCCTAATATCTAAAATTCTGAAAGAAATCGGCCTGGCTGTGAGAAGCACCACCCAGGGGCCCCGGCCGCGGCCAGGCGCTGTCGGAAGCGGCCAGGCCACGCACGTCTGTGTCCGGAGCGGGTCCCCCCAGGTTGGCTCAGAGAAGGCAGGCGAGGCCCCGCAGGCCTGCTCGTGTCTCTCTCTCGCGCACACGCACGCGCGCACACCCACGTGCGCACACGCTGCCCGGCAGGCGGGCTTGGTGGCTCTGTGACGGCACAGACGCCCCGCAGCTCCTCTGCCGAGCGGCTCGCAATCCACACGGCTCTTTGCCGGGATGTGACGCGAGACCTGAGACCCGGCTTCTGCGGGTGACCCCCACCCGGCCCGGCTGCATGTGCCAGGTGTGCCCCGGGGCCGTGTCCAGCCTCTCGCCGCTGCTGCCCGGGCGCCTCAGGCCTGCCGTGGGGCGTGAAACCCGGCCGCCGCCCTGGCGTGGCCTGTGCGGCCGAAGCTGACGTCCACTCGCTTCTCGTGCACGGCCCCGGGCAGCTCTGACGGGAGGAGGCCGCGCCCCACAGCCCGGGGCTCGGGCCTCACCAAGACATGCCCGCCCGCACCTCGATGAAGTGGGCGGCCAGCGCGCGGAGGCGCGCGGAGGAGTCCCCGGTCCTGGCCAGCAGCGCGGGCACCGTCCGCTCCACGCAGTGCGCCGTCTCCGGCCGGCCCAGCCTGTGCTTGGGGATGTACTGGGTGACCAGCATCTTCAGCAGCTTCAGTGCCGCCTGGAAGACCTGAGGGGAGCGGCCCCGTGAGGCCGAGGGTCCCGGCAGCGGGCCGGGGGTGCCCTGAGATGCCGCTGCCCGCTGCCGAGGGCACAGCCCCGCGGCCCGCCCGGCGCCGGAGACACTCGCTCACGGGCGGCGGGTGGGCTGGCCCCGCGGGCGGGTGAGGGCCCGGGCAGGCCCCCCGGGGCTCAATGGGCGCGGGGCGAGGGGCTCACCGGGGTGACGATGTCCGCGACGGCCCTCCTGACCAGGAACACGGCGGCCCGCAGGGCGGCCCGGAGGTCTTCCCGCGGGGCGCCCACGGGCTCCTCCGCTAGCCGCTTGTGCAGGGCGAGCAGCGCGTCCTCGCGGAACGACCACGTCTTGGAGTAGGCCCCGGCCACCTGCCGAGGGGAGCCTTCACCGGGGCCCGGCCGCCCAGACCTCCTCCAAGGGCCTTCCGCAGGACGGGCGGGCTAGGGGTCCCGTCCCCGGCGCGGAGGTGAGGCTGTGTTAAGACGGGCCGGCCCCAGAGCCCCGGGACCCTGCAAACCGGGGGCCGGGCGGCCTCTCCTGGGAGGCGCTGCCCGCACGGGCCCCGCGGCCGCCGCTCCACGGCACGGGGCGGCCCTGCCCGCAGCTCACCCGAGGGCCCGAGCCCCAGCTCTGGCCTCCACCCGCGCGGGCAGCAACACGCAGGGCTTCGGGGAACGGCCGGGGCGCCCACTCACCAGGGCCTCGCCCAGCGCGTCAATGGCGGGGCCGGCCTCCCGCCAGGCCTTCTCCGTCAGGGGCTCGGGCTCGCCCACGGGGCCCTGGGGGGCCTCGCCACCCTCAGCCTCGCTCTCGTCTGGCTCCGTGGGCGCCGCCGGCGGGGGCTGCTTGCGCGTGGCAGGAAGTGGCCGCTCGTCGTAGGACAGGGGCTCAGGCTGTGGGCGAGGAAGGGCGGGCGGCTGCAGCACCCCAAGGGCCTGGCCACCCCCGCCGGAGAGCGCCCCCGCAGGCCCCCTCTGGACTTGAGAGTCCGCACTGCCTGTGTCTCTGGCAGCACGCCAGAGGGGCGCACGCGGCGGGGGCCTCCCTTCTCTGTGGCGCCCCGGCCTCGGGACCGGCAGCTTCGGGTCCACTCGCCGCAACGCCCCCTCGGCCCTGGCGCTGGCGGACGGGCCGGCTGTGTGCTCACAGGGGCCACCCGGGCTCGCGAGACGCCGCGGATGCCCCACGCGAGCATCAGCGTCTCCTGTCGCACGATTCACTGGGTCACAGAACGAAGCCTGCCAGATGTCCCACGAGGGAAAACTGGAGTATTTTAAACCGACACACGAAGCCCAGCTTAGAGCAGCGACGTCGGGACGCCCAGGCCCCCCCACGGGCAACGCCACACGGACATGCGGACCAGGGAAGCCGAGGGGAGGTCCCGAGAAGCCCCTTGGCGCCAGCCCTTCCTCAGGATCCTCGTGGCCACCCGAGGCGGGCTTGTGATCGAGGCCACCTAGAGAGGGATGCTCGCTCAGAAGGGGACAGCCCGTGCTGGAGGGCGGCCACGCAGACGGAAGCCGTGAGACACGTGACAGCAGCTGACATGAGTGTGAGGCAGGACAGCAGCGTCGGGGCTGGGAGGAAACCAGGTTTCCGTGGCTGAGCGCCTGGATCAAACTGAGCCTGAAACCCACCCAACTGCTTAAGCTCCACGTGAGTGTTAGCGGCCTAACGAGCACAGCAACTGCACACGTGACCGGGACTGTGCTTCTGCCAAGGTGGCCCACGTGGGCGTTTCACAAACACGCTCATCTCCTGAAACTCGCGTAAACAGTGTCTCGCAGGCGCGGAGAGAGGGGAGCCGAGGTGTGAAGCACAGCGCAAGTCCGAGGCCGCAGCTGGGGGCCGACGCAGGGGGCCGCCCAGCACGGCTGGCGGCCGGTGGGGCCTCGGGGTGGGCTGGGCGCGAGCGGACCTGCTCCTGGGCCGAGGCAGGAAGGGGCGGGCCAGCTGTCCCCGCACTGGGCGGCTCAGTATCAGCCGGCCCTCGCTGCCTGCCTGCCGACTGAGCTGCACACGGCCTGGCACCGAGCCGCCCACCTGGTTCTGGAGCACGTGGTCCGTGGCAGGCAGAGGCTCCGCTGCGGCCCGTGGCGGAGGCTGGTCGGGGGCAGGCGCTGAGGGGTCTTCCTGAAGGAAAAGCTGCTCGGCCTGCCTTCCCGGCGCCCTGCCCTCTTGCTGGGGCGGCGCCGGATGCTGGAGGCGAGGGCTGCCAGGGGGGGCCAGGGGCTGCGGGGGCAAATCGGAGGGCCTTCGAATCTGGGGAAGAACGGGGTGGTCAGTTCCCAGGGTCATCGCCACAGCAGCCCTGCCCGTCTCGTGCCTGGCCAGCCAGAGCTCGGCGGGCCCCTCGGGCCTCCAGGGGCCCCGGGGCCCAGTAGATGGGGGCACCCCAGACCCGCTAGGCTAGTGCTTAGTGCAGGGGCCGCCCATGGGGACACGCACCCCCCAGGGGCCCCGGCGGGGGATGGGGTGGGAGGCAGCCCGAACAGACCGGGCTCAAAACGGCCCCGCCTGCCGTGCGCCTGGCCCTGTCGCCGCCGCGCGGCCTCTGTGCGGGGCGTGGCGGCAGCCGTGGGGTCTCCCGGGACCTCGCCGTCCCCTCCACCCGGACACAGCAGGGTTGCTATACTCAGCCTGGCTGTGGACTTGACCCCGCTCGCCGGCTGGACTGGCAGGGCCGGGGGCGGAGCCGAGCGCCCGCCTGAGCTCGCCCACCCCGGGGCGTGGGCCTCAGCCTCAGGGCCCAGGCCGCGCTGGTGGCCGGGCCGGCATGGGGGTGCGGGCAGGGCTGCCGCCGGTTCCCCGCACCCACAGGGAATGAGAACTGTCGCTGCCGGCCCCGGCTCACCCCCTCTCCCCTACCGTGGGTCCCCGCGGGCCCCGGCCACACGCACCCACCTGGCGGCACCCGGCACCGGCTGCAGGGCCTGGGGGATGGGCCCAAGCGTCACAGAGCGCGAGGGCAGCGCCGGGTGGGGCCACGCCACCCCCAGGCTCCCCTCCCCGCCCGCCCGCCCGCCCCCAGCCCCGTGTCCCCAGCCCGGCGCCCACCAGGTCGTGCAGCTGCAGCTGCTGGTACACCTGGGCGCGGTAGCGCTCCATCTGCTGCTTCTTCTCCTTGGCCAGGTCGTAGTCCTCCTGCTCCACGGCGCAGCGCTTCTCCACCTCGTAGCGGCCCAGGCGCTCGCCCACCTGCGGCGACCGCAGCCGCTCAGACCCCGCTCCACGGCGGGCAGGCCGGGGAGGCGACGGCCGGAGCCCAAAGGGCCAGAGCCCCCGCCCCGCGGCCCGAGGGTGACGCGAGTGTGGGGCTCCGCCTGCGCCCCCGGCCGCGCGGCCTGCGCTTCAGGGCGGGGCTCGGCAGTACCTTCCGCAGGTCGGCGATGGCCTGCTTCAGCTTCTTGGCGTGGTCGTAGCGCTCCCTCTGCACGGCGTCGCGCTTCCGCTCGTCCAGCCTGCGTATGATCTGCGCCACCTCGGGGTCCTGGTACATGTCGAAGGCCAGGTCGTCCAGCGGGGAGATGTAGTCGGACTTGCTGAGGGGAGAGGCCCGCGCGTCAGAGCCCGCTCCGGCCCCGGGCTCGGCGTGGAGGCGTCGGGAGGGCCCAGCCAGGCCCGGCGGGAGGACACAGGGCAGAGCCCCGGCCCCGGGGCCCCCGGGCAGGCAGGTCTGTCCGACGCGGAGCTGCCCGGGACTGCCCCACTGGCCCTGGGCCCTGGGCTCGCTCGCTCGCTCGGCAGGAGCACAGCACGGGGGCCCGCTGGACACCGCGCATCGGGGAGGCCTCCCGGGGCCGGCGCCTCCCTGCCATCCGAGGACGCAGAGCCCCGCGGCCTCCCCGGGGCAGCGGCTGGAACAGCCGCGCCGGCCGGAGGGCTGACCGCTGCAGACCGTGAGCCACGCGGCCCCTCCTGCTGCGCCGACACGGCGAGCCGAGCCTCCTGCTGCGTCTTCACGTGAGGGACACTTCAGTCAGCGCTCGCCGAGGCGGCCAGGGGCGAACGTGTGCGATCCAAGGGTCAAGCCGGACAGGGACCATGGCCCCTTTCAGGTGCCCGAGGCCCGCTAGCTACTTCGCCTGGGTGTCCCTTCGCTCGGTCCAGGTGGCCTGAGCGCCTGGAGAGGGAAACAGACTTCCCGGCTTTACACAGACCCCAGTGGCCCTGAAGCCCTGCGGCCGGCCAGCGGGCTCTGCGGGGCGCCCCCCGGTGGCCATAAGCGGCACTGCCGCCGCCTACCCGACTTCAGGGAAGCGCGGGGAGCCGCAGGGAAATCACAGTGGGAGCCACGGACAAGCGCTTCCAGACGCTGCTACATCAAAGCGCCAGGGGCAGTAAGAGGGCAGTGAGGGGCGCTGGGCTTGCCTCCTCCAGAGACTCCCGCCAGATGCTGCAGAGCAGAGCTGACCTCGCGAAGGAAACACGCCGGGCACAGGGCAGCCGGGCACAGCACACAGGCAGCTGCCTGCGGGGGTCAGGCTCGAGCGGCTGTGCTCAGGGTGACGCTAGCGCGGGGTGCTGGAGGGGAGCCCCTGCCCGCTGACTTGGGACCCACTCTGCCCTGAGAAGGGGCTGCAGAGCTGCTGCCCAGGACAGAGGGGGCAGGGGCTGCAGGAGCAGGGCTGGGCCCTCAGGAGAAGACCAAGAGCCAACCCTGGAGAAACAGTCTGGCTGCTGGTGTCTCCTCACCACGAGGCTGCTTCTGGGAGCCCCACTTGGAAGGTCAAGTCCTGCCGCCCCGCCCGGGGCTGACACCAAGACAAGGTGGGGACAGCTGACAGGCCCGGGGGGAACACTTGCCGACAGCAGGCGCGAGCCCCGGGAAGGCTGGAGAGGGCGCGACTCCCGCGTGACCGCACTGAGCACTCCCCGAGCGGGCGCCGCCCCAGAGTGTGGATGTCCGTGGGCGGGGCTGACACGGGGCCACGGGCGACCCTGACGTGGAGACGCGAGGGCACCGGAGGCCTTCGGCCCGCAGTCCTGGCCCAGCGAGAGCGACGCTCGGGACGGGGGTGGGGGGAGCAGCCGCCCCGGCGAGCAGAAGCCGAGGCCCGGTCACCACGGCTGCGGCCCAGGACAGGCTCGCCTGACTCCAGGCCCGTGAGACTGGGGGCACCGGGCCCCACGGACAGCCCCCCGCGCCAGCCTCACATCCCCGCCAGCAAAACAGAAGTGACTAAAAACAGCGAACGTGGACACCCACGCAAAACACAAAAGACCTCAAAAAGTTAAAGGAAAAACAGGAAAAAGCCCCCAAGCCCCCAAAATGGCAGAGAGCACTCGGGCCTCAAGTCGCCCTAAACGCCGTGGCCGGGTCCACAGGCAGAGACGCAGCGGAGGGAGCGCAGCCCGAGGCCTCCCGCCCGCGGAAGCAGCGTGCCCAGCGGCTGCGGGGACGCGGCACGAGCAGAGGCAGCTGGACCGGGGCGGGGAAGAGGGGCGGGCAGGGGGCCTCCCTGGTGGTGCGGCGGTTGAGCGCTGCGCTGTGGAGCTGTCGGCAACGCCCGATGCGGGTTCGACGCCCAGCCGGGGAGAATCCCACATGGTGCGGCAGACCTCTCCTGCCTCGCCCGCTGCTCCCCTCAGCAGTGTATTTCTGATCTGCCTGTTCTGCTCCCCACTCTGTCTCTGGTGAACCCTCTCGCCGCCCCCCGCCTCTGGCCTGTACCCCAACTTGAACAAAAATAAAAAAAAAAACAAAAAAAAACAACATTTATAAAAAAAAAGAGGGGCGGGCAGGGCGTCACGCGCCGGCCGAGCGGGCACCCCGGGAGCGGCGCAGGCAGCACCCCTGCCCAGGAGGCGAAGGGCGGGCGCTCAAGGGAGTCCGCGCGGCGGAGTGAGCGCCTGGAAACCAACGCTGGGTGCTCACTTAGCAGAAGGCCCCGAAGTCAGACGCTGAGAAAACTAGCGGGTGCTTAGTGCCACGACGAGGGGGCCGGTGCCGAGGGGTGCGCTGGGGGTGGTGGTGGAGGGGGGACCTTACGTGGCGCACGTCCCTTCCAGCGCCGGGTCCTCTGTGCCAGGCCCCAGGTAGTGATCGATCAGCTTCTCCCTAGAGGTCTCGGGGGCAAACATCCCACTCAGCATCACAGAGGAAGAGAGGAACCCCAGAACTGAGGGCAGGCACGGGGGGCGGGGGACCCACCGCGGGGAGGGAGTCGCCGCCCGACCTTACCATGCAGCCTTCATCTCCAAAATCCGCAGGGTCCCCGATGATGTTAATCGCAACCAGAGCGACCTAGGAGAGGGCCGAGCGGAGGGGTGAGAGGGCCTGGCCCAGCCCCGCGGATCCCCACTGTGGGCGGGGGAGGGGTGTTCTCCGCGAAGCGTTAGGCGGACGCGGTCACGTGAGCGACAGTGCTCAGGCTGACCCGGACTCTGGGGCGACCACAGCCGACACCCTCCCGCTGCGCTGCGCCCTGCACGGATGGGTCGCGCCCCGTGACCTGGCAGATCGGGCAGCGAGGCCGAGACCCAGGGGAGCGAGGCTTGGCGCCCCGCCCAGGGACACGCCCTCCCCGCCCCCGGGCGCCGAAACGGCCACCTGGGAGCTGCAGGTCACCAGGGAGCGTGCCCGGCTGGGGCAGGGGAAGCCCGGGGCCTCTCCACTGCTGCACCGGAGATGCGGCCAGCGGACTAGCCACATGCCTGCGCGGCGGGGCCCCGAGGCCCGGAGCTGAGACACCCGGGACGGCGGCGCCAAGAGCTTCTGGGGGCCAGGCCGCACCTGGTTGTAGACGTTGTACTTGTTGACGTGGTTCTGGTGGAAGACGAGCTTCAGGAACTGGCCCGCGGCGTCCACGTACACCGACTTCAGCTCGCGGGCGCGGCAGCCCGTCTTCTCGTTGTCACAGAGAGACACGTAGCTGGAAGGAGGTGGCACCTGGTGACGCGGGCGAGCCCCCCCCCCGGCGGGCTTGGAGGAAGGGCCGGGGGCACGTCCGCCAGCCCGGGCGAGTGCTGTCTCGGCCGAGCCGCTGGCCGAGCACAGTGCCCTGAGGGAGGGGTCACAGGCCGCGGCCGGGCGCCCAGTTCCTTGCTGCCCAGCGGCGCCCACTGGCGCGCCCATGGGAGACGCCTCACCCGAGCCTTCGGAAGCGCTCTGCCTGGTACGGGGAGAAGTACTCGGGCAGGCTCTCGCTGATGTAGAACTCGATTTTGCTAGAGATCATGTACTGGTGCGCCAGCAGCTGCAGCTTTCGGATGCGGCACCTCTCCACCATCTGGAGAACGATTTCTTGCGGGAATTGGCAAAACCTGAAAGCAGACTCACGGTTGCATTTCCTGGCCCATCCCACGCTCCTGAGGGGTTCCCAGGCGCCCGGCCGCCGACACGCGCAACCGAGGACTGGTCAGCGGAGCCCTGTCTGACGAGGGCATCACGCGGACCCCGCGCGGCCTTCTGACCACAGCCAGCGGGGCAGAGGTGCCCGCGCCCTCGCCGGCGCCCCCCGCCTGCCTGGCCCACCTCGGGGACCGCCACCCGCTGACGGTGGGGGCGTGGACCATGAGCTCCCGGGCGCTGAAGCCGTCCTCGTGGCCGGAGGAGCTGACCACCACGAATCCGATCTTGTGGGGCATCCTGCAGCCGGCTGTCGGGGCGGGAGAGGCCTCTGAAACACCGGCTTTGAACCGCAGTCAGCCCCTCCCAGGCGGCCCTGCCTGTCCTTGATGCCTCCGGACACGCCCCCGCCCCCGGAGCCCTGGACCAGCCCCGGCTGCTGCCCTCCACGCCCCGCAGCTTCCGGGGACTCCCTGTCCAGTCAGGAGGCCGGGCTCGGGGCTCCTTTCTGGCCGCCAGCTCTGCGGTCAGCAAAACCCTGCTCCGAACGCCCCACCCCGCCAGTGCCTTTCGCAGCCGGGCCTGCGACTTCCTGTCCTGCCTTGAGAGAATCTAACTAGAGGCGTGTTATATACTCTCTGTGGACTGAACAGACGTATCTTGAAGTTCTGGGGGCCCGAGAGCCTGTGTGGGGGTCTGGTCAGGGCCACCCCCCCCCCCCCCCGCGCGCTCTCTCCAGCCTGGGAACCAGGAGCCGGCTGGGTGCTGGGCCGTGTTCACGCCTTTCAAAAGCTCTGATGTGGGTTTTGTCACCTCGACTGAAGAGAAGAGGAAGCAGGCACAGGGAAAGGCTGGTGCCAGGGCCGGCTGGCGAGTGGGGGGCTGTCCCCGCTCTGGGCCCCGCCTCTGATCTCACCCACTGTGCGTGCTGTCTCAGTAAACCCAGAACAAGATCCCGGCACTCAGCGACCGGGCAGGAGAAACGCCTGGCACTGCCGAGGCAATGACCTCAGTGCAGGGCAGGGAAAGGACCCCTCTGTGTCTGCGCCCCTCCACCTGTACCCTACGGTCTCCTCTGTGCAGGCCTTCGAGAGCTCCAGGACGTGTGCAGGGGTCACCAAGGGACCCCCTTCCTCAGCCCCTAGCAGCTCATCTTTCGGGAGACGCCTCAGCTCTGCTGAAGCTCAGTCACCGGCAGTGTTCCCGGCCAGGGACGCCGCCCGGCGCTCCGCAGTGGGGGGGGGCACCAGCCCGGGGCTGCTGCAGCCAGCGCGAGGGAGCCCGGCTCGGCCCGGCCCGCTCGGCGGCGCGCCGAACCACGAAAGTCGGCAACTTGCACTCGATTTGCTACAAGGAGGCAAAACTTGTCACCACCTTACTTTGGAGACGCTACAAACGCGCCACAACGAAACGCTGACTCTGGACCCCGGACAGCCGGACTTTCAGAGGCGGCGATCGCCGGGGTCGGCAGCGGCGCGGGCGCCGGGCAGGGGCGCCGGACTCGGGGTCAGCGCTCCGGCCTGGCCCGGCCCGCCCGCGGGGCCCGGCTCCGAACGCGGCCGCGCCCCGGCGCTGGTACCTGCTGGACGGAGGCCCGCCGGCCCCGCGCCCGCGCCCCCCGGACGTGGGCAGCGCGGCCTCGCCGCCGTCCGGCGGAGCTCAGGCGGTGTCTCCTCCGCCGGCGCGGGCCGGCCCGCACCCCCGAGCCGCAGCGGCGGTGGCAGCCGAGGAGCCGCCCGGGCCGCCTGCGCCCCTCGGCCGCGCTGCGGCCGCCGCTCTCATGACAACCAGGCCCGGCCGCCCGGCCTCCGCGCCTGCGCGACCGCCCCGCCGCGCCTGCGCACCAGGCGGGCCGCGCCCCGGGCTTCTGGGTAATGTAGTTCAGGGGCGGAGCCGCGCACCCCTCCCCGGCCACCGAGGGGTGGAGTTCCGGGGCGGCGCCTGCGCACTAGCCCGGGCGGCACCCCGTCCCTGGGCCCTCTGGGTGGTGGAGTTTCGGGGCGCTCGGCCCGATCCCCGCGGGCCCCGCAGGCCCGAGGATGCGCGCTGCGTCCCGGAAGCTCCGGACCTTCAAGCTGCGGGCCCTGCTCGGCCCCGAGAAGTTCGGGGTGGCGGGCCGGAGCCGCGAGGAGGTGCTGCGGAAGGGGTGCCGTCTCCTGCAGGTGCGCGGCGCCCCGGGAGGGCGGGGCGGGCTGCGCGCCGCGCTGGTTCGCGGGCCGCGCCCCAGGGGCCCTTGCCGTGGCCTGCACGCGTTGGCGCCGCCGCCCCGCGGCCCCGGCACCGGCCTCCCGGGCCCCAGACGCCCCGCACGAAGCCTCCCCCGCGCCCCGCCCGCAGCTCCCGGCGGCCGGCTCGCGCCTGTGCCTGTGCGAAGACGGCGCGGAGCTGACGGCAGACGGCTTCTGGAGCGTCCCCGACCACGCGGAGCTCCTGCTTCTCACGGAGGGCCAGACCTGGCAGGGCTGTAAGTGGCAGGTGCTGCGGGCCCGGGGCGGGAAGGGGCTGGAGGCACCCCGCACTCGGGCCCTGAGGGAGGGAGGCCCAGTCGCAGTGCTTGGGGGACGGCCGGGAGCCCAGTGCCATCCGAGGGGCAGCCGAGGAAGGGCCGTTTCTGCTCCCGGCCGCAGACGTGAGCGACATCAGCCGCTTCCTGGGCGTGTTCCACCGGCCGCACGCGGGGCTCATCCGGGCGGCCCGGCAGCTGCTGTCCGATGAGCAGGCCCCGCTGAGGCAGAAGCTCCTGGCCGACCTGCTGCAGAGCGCCAGCGAGAACATCGCCGCGGAGACCCGCGCCCAGGACCCGCCCTGGTTTGAAGGTGCCCCGGGCGGGGTGGGAGGGCGTCCCCCGACTCCATCCCTGCCCTCGAGGGGCTCCCCCAGAGGCGGCTGGCCCGGCCTCTGTGCGGGGATGGCGGGTCGGGGCTGCCCAGGACCGGCCTTTCATCGGCCCTCAGCAGCAGTAGGCCCCGCGCGACCGGGCCGGGCGTCAGCTGGCTGGTCAGCCTCTGCCCGCGCGGCCGTGCCCCCGCGTGCCCACTTCCTCCAGCTGAACCCGTCCCCACTTGGCACCCGCACCGGTGCCGACCTGTGCACTCCTGCTCCACGAACACCATGGCCCCCGAGCGTCACGGCTGCCAGCGCCTCTGCCCAGGTGTGGCGCCCCAGGCGCGAGGGCCGCGGGGCTGGCCGGGTCAGGCAGCAAGTGTCCGCGGGGCAGCCGCGCCGCGACCCTTCTGCTGTGGCCATGCCGCTGCATCCGCTCGCCGTCACCCGCCGCGGCCGCCTCCATGGCTAACAGCGGGCGCAGCCCTGGTGGGAAGGGAGCACGAGGGGCCCGCCGCTGAAGCCCCGTGGTGGTCAGAGGCCTTTCCTGGCAAACACGCCAGGGCCCGCTGGCCCCCAGGCGCTCCACAGGACTGGCCGCGGCGCTGCCCCGGGGGCCCACAGCCTCCCCTCTCCCCGCAGGCGTGGAGGCCCGTTTCAGGAGCAAGTGCGGCTACCTGCGGTACAGCTGCGAGAGCCGCATCCGGAGCTACCTGAGGGAGGTGGGTCCCGGCTGCTGGGCCTGGGCCGGGCTGGCCTGGCCTCGAGCGTGGTGCCCCTGCCCCGGCCTTGGTCTCCCAGCGTGTCCCTGCTGTGGCCCCGGGTGCACGGGGCGCCCCCACAGGCCGAGCCGGAGACGGGCGCCGGGTCTGGGGCGCAGGCCCTGACCCACGAGCCTGCCGGCCTGAGCCTGCCCCTGCGCCCCAGGTGAGCTCGCACTCCCCGGCGGGGGGCGCGCGGGCGCGGGCGGCCTACCTGCGGGTCGTGGACGACATGGCCCGGGAGCTGCGGTCCGTGCGCTACAACGGCAGCTACTTCGACAGGGGCGCCGAGGAGGGCGGCCGGCTCTGCACGCCCGAGGGCTGGTTCTCCTGCCAGGTGGGTCGCCGGCGGGGCAGGTTCCCGGGGCGGCGGGCGGGCCGTGCTATCCAGACCCCTCGCCACGCCCGCTCTCGGCCCAGGGCCCCTTCGACGCGGACGGCTGTGCGTCCCGACACTCCATCAACCCCTACGGCAGCCGGGAGAGCCGCGTCCTCTTCAGCACCTGGAACCTGGACCACATGTGAGCGTCGCACGACCGGGAGCCGCCGCCACCCCGCTGGGCCTCGGGGCCCGTGTGCGGGTCGGGGCTGGGGTTCCCCGGGCACAGCGATTTCCACCCCGACCAGGGCGAGGGTCCCCGGCATCCCCCTCACCCGCGCCACCCCGGGGTGCCCTCTGCTTGGCGCCTCTGCGCGGAGCGCTCTAGCTGCTCCCTCCTGGGCACAGCCGCCCCCTCGCGGGACCTCTCCCGCCTGGTTCAGACGTGGCTCCGCGCTGGGGTCCTGTGAGCGTGACCCGCCCGCAGAGCGCCTGCCTCCGACCCCGGCCCACAGCACGAGGCGGGGCGCTGGCCCTCTGGGGGCGGGGTACCCCAGGGCCGCCGTGGGCCAGCGGTGCTGCCTGGCTGGGGGGGGGGGGCGGTGTGGGAACAGGGCTGGCTCCAGCTTCTTTGTGTACTTTCCAGCACTTTAGGGAATCTTAAAGGTGAGGCCCGGCAGGCGTAGCCTCGGCGGGCAGGACACTGAAACTCGGGGGCATCTCCGGGGCCTGCCCTCACGCGGCCACCCGCTTCCCACCGCTCCCCTGGGCTCTTGTGTGCCCACCTCCTGCTGACCCCGGTGGCGGAGTACACGCTTCTCGCGCGGCTCCTCGCTGGGCTCTGCCGCCTGGGGCGGGGGCTGGCAGCGGTGACCGGCCCTGGCCTTGCTTTGCAGAATAGAGAAGAAGCGCGCGGTCATCCCCGCGCTGGCCGAGGCCGTCGGGGACCAGAACGGGAGAGAGGTCGACTGGGAGTATTTCTACAGCCTGCTCTTCACCGCCGAGAACCTGAAGCTGGTTCACATCGCCTGCCACAAGAAGACCACCCACAGACTCAGCTGCGACCCCGACAGGATCTACAGGCCCCAGGGGGCGCGCAAGAGGAAGCGGCCTGCTCCCGGCCCTGCTGACCGCGTCGTGGGGCTGGCAGGGGCTGCTTCAGGGTCCCACCGGTAGTTTCCAGAAAAACTTTTGGAGTCCTCCTGCGCAGGCGACTTCAGGGCGTTTCCGAACCCGCCTGTAAGCTGAGGGCCTCGGTCCCCACCCGGCAGCGCTCTGCACCTGGGCTGGGCCCTGCGAGCCAGGGGCCGTCGCTCTGCTGGCTCCCGAGTGCTCAGCTGTGCCGAGCCCTTGGGGGGAGCACTGCACCCCAGAACGCACGGGCCAGCCACGGCCACACCGAGGTGTCTGGCGGGGGTGTGTGGGGCCACGGGCTGCGAGGGCTCGCGGGGCTGGGGGCGCAGGGTGGCTGTCTGCCGCAGGCCGGGCCTGCCCGGGGGTCGCGGCGGGGGCACCCAGGGCTGCTCGGATCACGTGTCTGATGATACTTGAAGTTTTTGACAAAGGCATGTATTTTATACTTTTTAAGTCTCCTTCTGAGTGGCTCGCCCGCGCGCGACTGCAGGTTCCGCCCTTTCTCGCTCTCCTGACAGTCCGTCTTCTGAATATGTAAAACAATTCACTTTTCGCAGTCATGCATTTTATGATGTTTTTAGTTTTACATACATTTTATAATGAAAAAGCAGAAAAGATTTCTCAAAAACCAGCATTCAGAAAAGTTCACACTCAATGAGCGTGATCGAAACAGGGTTGAAAATAAAGATCAACGATTTAAAAAACCGGCCTCAGGGCGCCCATTTCCTCCCCCGAATCACAGAAGCGTGTGTGGGGCGGCCTGAATCCGGGGCTCAGGTGTGTGGGTCTGCTGGGTGGAGGGGCGAGCGCACGAGCGGGGTGGGCCTGCTCCCTCCTGCTCCCACACCGGCCAGGAACTTTCTAGCGCTGCCAACTCACCGGTGGTTGAATAAGGAGGCCCCAGGCTGCGTCTCAGGAAGGTGGTTCACCCCAGGAGTGGTGAGGCTGGCTCTGGACACGGCACTGCCCTTCTGGGGCGCTGCCCGGAGGGCTCAACTCCTGCCCACCTCCCCCCACCTGGTTTACTGTGGCTTCACTTCCGCGAGAGGCCAGAAGCCAAGTCCCGTCCTTCCGCTGTGCTGGAAGGGGACTCTGCACCAGGGGCCCAGGCCTGCAGCTGCAGCTGCGGAGCCCGAGGGAGGGGCTCCTCGGCTCACAGACGGTGCCTGGCGGGGCCAGCGCTGGGCCGTGGGGGCCCACAGAGGCCCCTCTCCCGGGACGCTCGGCAGTGGCGCTGTGGGTGGGCTTGGGAGTGGACGTGTGTCCTCCCCGCCCCCTGGGGCTGGCTAGGGAGCCTGGCTCCAGGCAGCCCCTCCCCGCTGGGTGCAGGGCAGGGAGTCGCCCCGGTTGCTCGCCTGGCAGGGCCCCACAAGCAGGCTCTGAAGGGTCAGCAAGGCTCCAGACCCAAGGCAACCCAGGAGGCAGGGTCAGCGGGTCGCAGGGCGGCTCCTGGGAACGCGCTGTCCAGGGACCAGGGCCGCAATCTCTCACGCACCTCACTGCATGGTGCCCCCAAACTTCCCGCTTTGTGGGGCACGTCTCCGCCTCACGGGACACGCCACGGCCGGCTCGCTGTGGGCGCGTTGAGAGGAGCCGGGCAGCGTGAGGCACGGCCTCCCTGTCCCCGCAGCTCCCCCCGCCGCCGCCTGCGCTGGCCCTTCAGGGGTGCCTCTTGGAGAGTAGCGTCTGCCGGCCCGGCCCGGTGCCCTGGTCGACGCTGACCATGTGCCAGGGGTCTTGCTGCAGCCCTCGCCCCTCAAGGGCTCTGGTTGGGGCTGGGACCAGCGTGTCCAGCCCTGGGAACTCAACCTGAGGCTGCGGCGCCTACTGGGCAGACCTGACAGACGGGGGTCAGGGCGCTGCCAGGCATATGGGGACTGGGACAGCACCCCACCCTACGGCACAAGTGCATCCCCAGCGCCCCTGCACGCGTCGGGGGCTGGAAGGGCGAGTCCCGGGGGGGCAGCTCTCGGGGAACACTTGGCTGGGAGGGAGCAAGACGAACCCCTCGAGCAGACACCCCCCTCCCGCCATAGGAGCCAGAGGGGCTGTGCCCCTTTGCTCGGCGTCCCGCTCTGCCCGTGCCCTGCGGGCTGCCTACCGGCTACCAACGCTGCCCGGCTTCCCCTCAGGAATGAACGGCTCAGGGACGTGAGAGGTTTTAGAAAACATTTTAAAAATATATTTTCTCTCTTTCCGATCTGAACTTCGCAGTGTCCAAGGTAAAGTCAGCTTCCCGCGCGGAAGCAAACGGGGTTCTTTAAGAACCGGCACCGCGGTCACCGCCATGGTCCATGCTGCCGACGGCCCCACAGCCAGCGCCTGGCTGCGCCGGAGCCCCGTCAGCCCTGCTGCGCCCCGCGGCCGAGCCCGAATGGCCGCCCGCCGGCCCCACCCTCACACCTCGGCCCCGTCCTCGTCCTCGTCGTCGTCCTTGGCCCGGAAGTGCAGCTTCCGGAACTCGCGCCTGCTCATGGAGGGGCACGCGGCGGCGGCGGGCGGCAGGTCCTGGGGAGAGGGCGGCTCACAGCTCGGCCCCCGCCCCAGGAGCCGCTGGGCCAGCGCCCCGCCCCGCAGAGCCCGCCCAGGGCAGCCGCCGCTCCCCGCCACCCAGCTCGGCCGCCCACCTGCATGAGCTCCACGTTCCCGAAGAAGCGGCCCACGGGCATGGGCTGGTTGCTGTCCTCGTCCAGGAAGACGCTGCCGTCCATCTGCAGCAGGGGCGCGCGGGGCGCGGGCTCGTCCCCCGCGGGGCAGCCGCTCTCGGCCTCCTCTCCGGGCCTGGCGTCGGGCGCCGGCAGGGCCGGCCCGTCCTCAGTCCCTGTGGTGCCGGCCTCGGGGTCGGCTCGGCGGCCACCCAGGGGAAGGCCGCTGGGCTCCTGCTGTGCAGAAGGGTCAGCTCCATTTTGGGGGGCCAGCGCCCCGTCTTCTGCAGGCTCCGGGGGCTCATTTTTACCAAGCGTGTGTGGTGGCTCTCCAGGCAGAGCAACACCAGTGTCCTCAGGCGCCAGCTCCTGGAACCCCGACCTGGCGAGGTGGCCTCTGTCGTACTTGAACTTCTTGGAGGCGCGCCGGTCCGCAGCTCTGTGCGAGGGCGGCTGCGGAGAGAGTGATAGTGAGCAGAGCCAGCGGCGCCAGGGCCAGAGGGACAGCAGACCCCACCGCGGCCCAGCCCTGCGCTGCCGGCCGCGGACGCCCATCCTCCCCCCATTCCTGCCCGGTCCTATCAGGTCTGTCCCCGGGCGCTACACGGCCGAGGCGAAGCCCACCGCAGGCGCACGCGGCCCGGCCCTGCGGGACGCGCTCACCGGGCCGTGCCCAGCAGCGCGGGGGGCCAAGCGAGGCCGCCGCGGGGTCCCGCCAGTCCCCCACACCCGGGGCGTGCCTGCGGCTGGAGGACGGCGCCCGGGGCACCTGGACGGCGAGGCCCGGGGCGCTCACCTGGCATCCGGTCCCGGTGGGCGCTGCGGCCGCGACGTCCGGGGCGGCGGCCAACCTGGCGGAGCAGCTGCGGGCCCTGAGGCGCGCCGAGGAGCGCACGGCACCTGCGAGCTGGGGCGAGCGCGTCAGGGGCCCGTCCGGGCGGCGGGGCCACCCGCGCTCGCGGCGTCTCCAGGAGACGCGGGGCCTCTGCGCGCCGCCACCCCGGGGCGCCCTGGCCTCGTCTTCCCGGATGGGGGCCCCGGCCGGAGGCGGATCGCTAAGCCGACTTCCGAGGTGTACGGAACAGGCGCGCTCCCCGACTCTGGCGGGGCGTCAGCGCCCCCGAGAAGGGGCGCGCAATGCCCCCAGCCGCTGCGCGCAGGCCGCCGCGCCAAGCCCGCCGCGCGGAACAGGACCCCGCGCAGGACACTCCCGCCGCCGCGCCGCTCCCGCGTGGGCGTGGCCGGCGGTCGGGGGCGGGGTCGAGGGCGGAGTCCTGGCTGGGAGCGGGAGGCGGGGTCGAGGGGCGGGGGCGTGGCCCGGAGCTCCCATCCCAGGGAAGAGACCCAGGCCGCGGCCGCCCCTAGGCCCGACGCAGCTCAACGCCCCAGACCCGCGGTGGCCGAGCCCGCTTCGCGGGTAGTCCGCGCCGGCCTCGGCCCCTCACCTTCCGGCTCCTCATGGGTGTGAGCCGCGCCGCCGCCCCAGCGCCGCCGCCGAGGCCCCGCGCCAGGCCCAACGCTCGCTGGCACAGCCGGAACCCGGGTCGAGACCGCCGCGGCGTCTGACGTCACCGGAGGCCCGGCCAACCACAGCCCGGGAACGCCAGTCACGTGATCCAACAAAGGGGGCTCTCGGGAGCGGGCGGCCATCTCAGTGAGGGGCGCTTGGCGACTCCTGCGAGGCGCCATCTTTGAGAGGGGCCGGCGGCCATGTCGGCGAGGGGCGCTTGGCGGCCTCTGCGTGGCCGCCATTTTTCATAGAGGCCGGCGGCCATGTCAGTGGAAGGCGCTTCGCGGCTTCTGCGAGACGGCCGGAAAGGCTCTTCACGGCTGCTGGAGGCCGCCATCTTTGCGGGGCGGGCGGCCATGTCGGTGAGGGGCGCTTGCGTGAGGGCGTCCTCGGCTGGCGCTCGCTCTGCTCGCGGGGGGGAGGG